>JAWZYT010002581.1:52500-217766 GCA_034508575.1 Petrolisthes manimaculis | reverse complement strand
ATAGTGGTCGTATTAATAGTATTAGTTATTCTAGTGGTAATGGTGGAGGTGGTAATAATAATAATAGTACTAGTAGTGGTAATAGTAGTATTGGTAGTAATAGTGTGTGTGTGCTGGTTGTATATAGGATTGATGAGGATTGTGTGTGGAGATGGTGATGATAATTATGTTTAAAGATGATATGGTGTTGGTCAGATTATAATGGTGGGTGAATGAAGAGGTGGTGGTGGTGGGGATTGGGGGGGGGGGAGAGTTGGTGGGGATGGTGGTGTGTAGGGATGAGGGAGGAAGAGCTGGTGGGGGATGGGAGAGGTGGTGGTGGGCATTAAGTTGGGGGTGGTGGTGGTGATGGTGATGGAGGGGGATGTGGGCGTGGAGCTGGGTTGGGGGGGAGTATACAGGTGTTGTTTAAAGGCGTTGATAGAGGTGAATTACACACGACAGCTGCATCGTAAAGAGAGAGAGAGAGAGAGAGAGAGAGAGAGAGAGAGAGAGAGAGAGAGAGAGAGAGATAGACTATGAAATGAATATGTTGATAGATACAGAGACATTAGATAGATAAATAAATAAATAGACGAGAGAGAGAGAGAGACTTTGAAATGAATATGTTGATAGATACAGAGACATTAGATAGATAAATAAATAGACGAGAGAGAGAGAGAGAGAGAGAGAGAGAGAGAGAGAGAGAGAGAGAGAGAGAGAGAGAGAGACTTTGAAATGAATATGTTGATAGCTACATGCACACACTGAGACAGACAGACATTAGATAGATAGATAAATAAATAGATAGACAGATGACGAGGGATGGGAGGAGTCTGTGGTCACAACGGGGTACACACACACACACACACACACACACACACACACACACACACACACTCGCTAAAAATAAAGAGAGAGAGAAGAGAAGTATGTCCGGTGTTGACTAAGAAGACATATAGACTGTTTTGTTTACTTTTATTTTTACTTTTATCTTTACTTTTATTTTTCCCTTTACCTACAAGTATCTCTGCTTACCTTACTTCCTTCCTCCCTTCCTAGCTACTTACCTACTTTCCTCCATTCCTACTTACCTTCCTCCATTCCTACTTACTTACTGTACCTTCCTCCATTCCTACTTACTTACTGTACCTTCCTCCATTCCTACTTACCTACTTTCCTCCAGTCCTACTTTCCTCCATTCCTACTTACCTAATATGTAATATGTAATAGTATTGTAATAGTATGTGTGTTTAATCATTCACCACATGTGCTAACTGTATGTGTATAAATATGTGTATGTATGTATAAATGAATGTATGTATGTATGTATGTATGTATATAACCCAGTAGCAACTATACCACCTGTACTCCCATGTATGACAGCTGAAGGAAGGGATAAAAACACACTATAAATTACACAATACACTCCATGACGGAATATATAAACAGAAGGATATAAATAAACACACACACACACACACACACACACACACACACACACACACACACACACACACACACACACACACACACACACACGCACGCACGCACGCACGCACGCACGCACACACGCACACACGCACACACACACACACACACACACACACGCACACACACACAGCCTAACTCACACTGACCTGGACCCGTGATAATCACATCACCATAAACAAAAATAAAACTGTAGTCATGCATTTCAACCTCGCCTCAAAGCCTATCCCCCAACCTATTCTCAAACTAGGTAACCATACCCTCAACGTGGTCCACTCCATCAAATTGCTAGGCATCCTCATTCATGACAAACTACAATGGGATCCACTTGTTAATTCTTCAGTCACATCATCATCTTTTAGACTTCACATGCTACGTACACTAAGAAAATTAGGAGTCCCCACTAACGACTTGATACACCTTTACAAAACTTTCATCCTACCCAAGCTCTGCTATGCTTCACCCGTTTGGTCTTCCTCACTCAATTCTACACAAAGATGCAAATTGGAAAAGATTCAAAAGAGAGCTCTTAGGATCATCCTGGGACCAAACTACACTCACTATCAAGATGTAATCTCTCTACTGGGCCTCTCCACTGTTTCCGATATACATAAATCACAACTACAACAATTTGCAACAAAACTTCTTAACAATCCAAGATACCGACACTTCCTACCTGCCGATGCCCCTCCTCCTCAACGAGCTGTTCGTCACCATAATCGCCTCGTCCCTATCAAAGCTCCACGGACTGACAGATATAAGAACAGCGCCATTCCTACCATTGTAAAATTTATTAACTCATAAGTTCATTAATGTCTACATTTAAAAGCTTTTATTAGGGGTGTATTTGTTTATATTTTGTCTTTATTTTGTGTTAGTACAGTACTTGTGCACATGTCAGACGCCCACAAGTATGATTATATCCTTTACCTCGACTATATTTACCTTTGTTTCTATGTATATTTTCAGCTCCTGGGCTGCATATTTATCAATAAACCGTTAATTATTATTATTATTATTATTACTACTATTATTATATACCACAATTTTACCTATTTATTATTATTATTATTAGTAGTAGTAGTTGTAGTAGTATTGATTGATTGTGTATTATTACTATTTATTATTATTATTATTTATTATTATTATTGTAAGTGAAAGAGAGTAACCCACTTGTTACTTAAAGAATAATGAAGTGTGTGATGGAGCAAGTGACATGAGTGGTAGTATGTGTGTGTGTGTGGGGGGGGGGAAGGAAAGGCAGCGAGTAGGGGGGGGGGGGAGTATTGGAAGGAAAGTGTTGTGATGGTGTGAGGGAAGGGAAGGGAGTAGGGATAGGAGGGGAAGGGAAGGGAGTAGGGATAGGGGGGAGGAGGGAGTAGGGATTGGAGGGGTGGGGAGGAGGAGTAGGGATAGGAGGGGTGGGGAGGAGGAGTAGGGATAGGAGGGGAAGGGAAGGGAGTAGGGATAGGAGGGGTGGGGAGGGGAGGAGGAGTGTGTTCTGGGAAAATTTCTGGCACACGTATATCGTATCTTTATATCCCTTCCTCTTACTTATAAATATGACCTATTAACACACTGCACTATACACCATGCAATACATTATACACTATACTGTATACAATGCAATACACTATACAATGTCATACCCACTATACAGTAAAGAATTATAAACATCCCCTATTATTATTATTATTATTATTATTATTATTATTATTATTATTATTGAGGGTGTGTGTTTTGTGGTATAGTTAGGAGGAATCAGTAGCCATCCAATGTACCAAAAAGAGAAATACCCCTATAAGTATTCATTGAAACACACACACACACACACACATCTGTGACCTATACCCTGGCAGGAAAAGCGTGAAGGGCGTGTATGCATTACCCAGTTACAACACACACACACACACACACACAGTAGTGGTAATGAGGTTATCACACACACACACACACACACACACACACACACACACACACACACACACACACACACACACACACACACACACACACACACACACAGACAGAGAAGAAGAGTGAGAGAAAATGAGAAAGGAAGAGAAGGCAGTTTTTTTTTTTTTTTTTTTTTTTTTTTTTTTTTTTTTGTCACTTATCACAGCAATAACACCCCACATTAGTCCAGGAATAGACCAACCACAGACACACCACCACTACCACCTGACTGACTACATACTTACCTACCTACTTTACTGACTGACTGACTACCTACCTATCCACCCTGCTGACTACCTACCTATCCACCCTGCTGACTACCTACATTCCTTATTGACTACCTACCTACCTTGCTAACTACCTACCTACCTACCTTCCTTACTGACTAACATGACTGGATGGCTGACTCACAACGACCACACATACATGCTAGTCACTTATATTGACACACACACACACACACACACAGAGGTCAGAGATCACACCCCGTCTCTTCTCTTTACCAATCACCAACAACACATTACTTTTCCTGTCACACTGAGGCCGGATGTGTGTGTGTGAGAGAGAGAGAGAGAGAGAGAGAGAGAGTGAGAGAGAGAGAGAGAGAGAGAGAGAGAGAGAGAGAGAGATTTTTATTATTGTTAATGTTATTTATATATTTTTTTTTTTATGGTGTGGATAATACAGACACATTTGACATACATACATAACATACATACATACATACATACATACATACATACATACATTGTTACAAAATCTATATATAATTATCGTGTAAGTTTTGGTCGTTGGTGTAAATTGTTTTGGATTGTATTTTATATTTACCGAAAAAGTGCAAATAATAATAATGATAATAATGACAATAATAATAATAATAATAATAATAATAATAATAATAATAATGACAATAATAATAATAATAGAGCTGTTTATACGTTTTATTTATATATATGTGTTTTTTGCCTTGGGTATAATAGTTTTTTTTTTACCCATATAGGCCTATATAGTGAAATTCCATAGTAGTGTAGAATATATCACATTCCTATCGTGTTTTACAGACTTGGACACACACACACACACACATATATACATTCATACCAATACACACACACATACATACCAATACACACTTATACACATACACACTTATATATACACACACACACACACACACACACACACACACACACACACACACACACACACACACACACACACACACAAACGAGCGCCACTAAAAAGCCTTGCCTGATGTTGGCGACAAAATTCGGGTAGAACGCCAGACTCTAAATATAGCAGAGAGAGAGAGAGAGAGAGAGAGAGAGAGAGAGAGAGAGAGAGAGAGAGAGTATGTATGTGTGTGTGTGTGTGTGTGTGAGAGAAAGAGAGAGAGTATGGATGGATGGATGTATGTGTGTGTGAGAGAGTGAATGAGTATGGATGTATGTGTGTGTGTCCTAGGGAGACTGTGTGATGGAGGTAGGTAATGAGAAGGTGCTGGTGGTGGGGAGAGAAAGGAGGGTGTAGTGAAATGGTAGTGAGTGAGGGGAGGGTATAGTGAAATGGTAGTGAGTGAGGAGAGGGTATAGTGAAATGGTAGTGAGTGAGGAGAGGGTATAGTGAAATGGTAGTGAGTGAGGAGAGGGTATAGTGAAATGGTAGTGAGTGAGGAGCCAAGCAACCAACCAACCAAACACATAACCATCCTATCATCCAACCTCCCAACCAATCTCTCAACCAACCATCCAACCAAACATATAGCCAGTCAAACACATAACCATCCTATCATCCAACCTCCCAACCAATCTCCCAACCAACCATCCAACCAAACATATAGCCAGTCAAACACATAACCATCCTATCATCCAACCGACCAACCAATCTCCCATCCCACCTCCCAACCAACCAATCTCTCAACCAACCATCCAACCAAACATATAGCCAGTCAACCAATCAACACGTGTTTTGTCATCCCGCCTCGTTACTTCTTTACACACTCCATCACCTATAGGCTACTGTAGTTGAGAGGGAAGGGAGAGAGAGAAGTGGTAGTATAGTGAAGGGGAAGGGAGAGCTATGGCAAGGAAAGGTGGTGTGATTAAGGAGAGAGAGAGAGAGAGAGAGAGAGAGAGAGAGAGAAGAGAGAGAGAGAGAGAGAGAGTACTAAAATCTGGATGAAATAATAACATAGGGAGGCTGTGTTTATGTGAGAGCCAGTGTTACCATCTATAACTGACCCCCCACAACCATAATACTCACCTCTACTCCACTCTCTTCTCTTTCCCTTACCATCCCTTCCCTTCCACTCTCTTCCCTTTCCTTACCATCCCTTTCCTTCTCTTCCCTTCCACTCCCATCCACTCTCTTCCCTTCCACTCCCATCCACTCTCTTCCCTTTCCTTACCATCCCTTTTCTTCTCTTCCCTTTCCTTACTCTCCCTTTCCTTCCACTCCCATCCACTCTCTTCCCATTCCTTACCATCCCTTTTCTTCTCTTCCCTTTCCTTCTCTTCCCTTTCCTTACTCTCCCTTTCCTTCCCATGCCTTCCCTTCTCTTCCCTTTTCCTTACCTCCCCTCCCCTCCCCTCCCCTTCTCTTCCCTTTTCCTTACCTCCCCTTCCCTCCCCTTCCCTTCTCTTCCCTTTTCCTTACCTCCCCTCCCCTTTTCCTTACCTCCCCTCCCCTCCCCTCCCCAACCAAACCTGCCACATTTCCTCTACATCAAATGGTAAAGTAACTTGATGCCACCCACCTCCATCTTAAGGGGGAAGTTTTGTGTTAGAAATTCTGGAGCAACTGAATCCTCCAAACAATTCCAAGCAACAGGCCACCATTATTTTTGTTCATCTGGTCCTGTTTCCTGGGATACTTTGGAGGAATCGAGGCGTTCCAATTTACCAAAAAGAAACTCCCCTTAAGGCCTATGGTGGAGGGGGTTAGAAGGTAGGTAAGTAGATAAGTAAGTAGGTGGTAAGTAAGTAAGGAGGGAGGGAGGTAAGTAGGTGGAAAGGTAGGTAACTGGAGAGGGAGGAAAGTAGATAAGTTGGGAGGAAGGAAGGTAGGTAAGTAGACAGGTAAAAAAATAGGTAGGTTGGGAGGGAGGAAGGTAGGTAGGCTATGTAAGTAGACAGGGAGGAAGGTAAGTATTAAGTAAGGAAGGAGAGAGGTAAGTTGGTGGGAAGGGAGGTAAGTAGATGGATAAGTAGATAACAAAGTAAGTAGGTAGGAAATGAGGTATGTAGGTAAATAAATATAGTAGTTAAATATAGGCAGGTAAGTAGTTAAGAAAGTAGAGAGGTAGGTAGGTAGGTAGGTAGATAACACGGTAGACAGGTAGGGTTGGTGGGTGGGTTTGTCACGGTCTGTAAAAGTTAGCAACAGGAGTGTGTGTGTGTATGTGTGTGTGTGTGTGTGCAGATGGTGTAGGGAGGAAGGAAGTGCATAAGATAGGAAGGTTGGTAAGAGAGAGAGAGAGAGAGAGAGAGAGAGAGAGAGAGAGAGAGAGAGAGAGAGAGTTACTTTAGATAAATCACTAGCATTTGCCTCAGTTTATACAGTATAATTATTATCCCTATTTAGGAGGAAAGGGAGGAGTAGAGGGTAGGGAGAAGGTATAAGAGGTGGGAGGAAGGGGGGTAAGGAGTTAGGCAGGGTAGAGTTAGGAGTAGGGTAGGGTAGGGTATAGGTTATAAAGGAAGGAAATGCATGTAGGAGAGAGAGAGAGAGGAAGGAAAATGAAGGGGAGGGTGGGGTAATGTAATGTAAGGTAGGGTAAGGAGAGACAAGAGAGGGGCAAGGAAAGGAAAGAGAGGAGAGGCAAGGAAAAGGTAAGGTAAGGAAAGAGTATAGGGAGGAATAGAGTTAGAGGTAAGGGAATGAGTGGCAAGGAAAGACTGGAGAGGGTATAGGTAAGGTAAGGTAAGGAGAGGAGGGTATAGGGTAGGGAGGGAGGGAGGGAGGGTATGATGCCAAACAAAACACATACTTGGCACCACTACTACCACTACTACCACCTCTACTACCACCACTACTACCACCACACGGCACCTCCTTCCTTGCCTTTATACAACTTACCAACTCACCTACCTACCTACCTACCTATACTCTTAATACATACATACATCTATACCTACCTACCTCACACACACACACACACACACACACACACACACACACACACACACACACACACACACACACACACACACATCTATTCCTTCTCCCACCTGGCACCTGTATAAATAGAACATTAATTTTGTTTGTGTTGAAGTTTAGAGCTACTGATTCCTCCAAACTGTGCCAGGAAACAGATAGACAACTACTACAATATGCGAGTAGGAGTTCAGTGTGTTTTGTTGCATAGTTTGGAGGACTCGGTAGCTTTCACATGCCACTTAGATCAAGGGGTTAATCCTCGTATACTTTTGGTACATTGGAGCTCCTTGATTCCTCCAAAGTATGCCAGGAAACAGTATACTCAATAAATATATATAATGATATCGTGTTGTTTTGATTAGTATGGAGGAATCAGTTGCTCCAGACTTACCAACAACAACACTGTACCATATAATCTCTTAAGGACCCTGTGTGTGATCGTGTATCAAAATTGGAGGCTTATGATTCCTCCTGACTATGCCACGAAACAAGCTCCTTCCATATAGGTGTGTGTGTGTGTGTTTTGTGGGAATATTTGAAAGACTCGTTTATCTCCAATTTTCTGACACGGTCCCTTTTTTAACCCATCACAATTTTAGGGGGACGAATTCTGGAGTTTCTGATTCCCCCAAATTATGCTAGGAAGCAAACCACTCCATTATTATCTAATTGGGGATCTGTTTCGTAGCATAGTGTGGAGGAATCAGTAGCCATCCAAACCTAACCTAACCTAACCTAACTTATTCTAAGATCAGATTGAAAAACATGTCCAATTTTGCCACCAGAGGTCAGTGACGTCGTTTGGCCTTTGTGTGTGTGTGTGTGTTTGTATACAGTAAATTAATCATATGTACATAAATACTTACCTCATGTGAATGCACATATACACATACATCCATTCATACACATACATACATATATATATATATATATATATATATATATATATATATATATATATATATATATATATATATATATATATATATATATATATATATATTCATACATACATACATATATTCATACATACATACATACATACATTGATACACATACATACATTCATACATACATATATTCATACATACATATATTCATACATACATAGATACACATATATACATTCATACATAAATACATACACACGCATATATACACACATTTTTTCAATAAAACTAGGAATATAAACACACCAATTCTTAAATACGATAATAATTATAATGCTGACCTCACTGTGATAAAAGGTTGATTAATTACAGTATTATTAATGTTGTAGGTGATGATGTAATGTTATATAGTGGATGGTGACATGATATGATAATTATGATATGATGACTCCTCTGGTGATTGATATGGATCCGTGAGAGAGAGTGAGTGAGTAAGAGAGAGAGTGAGTGAGTGAGTGAGAGAGTGTTTGTGTGTGTGGGAGTGAGAGTGTAGTGGGGTGAGCTAGGAGTATTTCTCTCTCTCTCTCTCTCTCTCTCTCCTTACATATCTTCAACCATTTATATAATTATGTGTGTAAATTGTGTATGTGTATAAATTTGGTGGGTGTGTGGGTCATTATAAGGTGAGGTAAATTGGTGTGTGTGTGAGGGGGGGTTAAGGGGGGTCAGCCAGGGTCACACGAGTCAAGTAGGGAAGGAAGAGGAGGGGGGAGGGGGAAGGAGGGAGGAAGAGGGAAAAAGTGAGTTAGAATCATGGAGCTAGAATAGGATGGTTAGAATGGAAGAAGGAAAAATAAATATCACCACCAACACTATCGCCACCAACACTATCATCACTATCACCAACACTATCATCACTATCACTACCATCACCACCACCACCGTCACAATCACCATCATTACTATAAATGTGACAATGAATTCAAGTGGCACACACACACACACACACACTAATTTGAAATTCTACTCTAGCCAACTCGCACTAACCTCTAACTTTGCATACTAGGTAACACACACACACACACACACACACACACACACACACACACACACACACACACACACACACACACACACACACACACACACACACACACACACACACACACACACACACACACACACACACACACACACACACACACACACACACACACACACACACACACACACACACACACACACACACACACACACACACACACACACACACACACACACAGTAGCCCAGTGTTGTAGTGGAGGAAAAATCTCATTGTTAATTTGTTTGGATGTTAACCAGGACGTTTGGCTCTTCTCTGGTATTTTATCCGGTGTGTGTGTGTGTGTGTGTGTGTGTGTGTGTGGGTGTGTGTATTGCCTCTCCCAGCCCAACCCTATCTTGCCAAACCTAACCTTGTCTAACTTAAGCCTAACCTAACCTTAACCTAATAACCTAACCTACCCTACCCAAACCTAACTTTACCTAATCTCACCGAAGCCTAACCTAATTTACCTTACCCTATCCTATCCTTCCCTATCCTATCCTACCTAATCTAACCCAACCCAACCTAACTTAACCTAACCTCACCTCTCCCCACCCCCAACCTAACTTAACCTAACCTTCCTGTATCCCTGAAACCTGTTCTGACTATGGTAATGTTGAGAGCACATAGGATTAAGAGGGTTATTCACTTTGGTTACATAGGAGTGCCATGATTCCTACAAAGTATGCCAGGAAACAGGACCAAATGAACATAAATAATGGTGTTGTTTTGTTGCTTGGAATGGTTTGGAGGAATCAGTTGTTCCAGATTTGCCAACACTGTACTTCCACCTTAAAACAACAATTACCAGTATTATATTTTAAGATGGTCTGTCACCCTCCCTTAGTACCCTATCCTACCCTACCTATTCTCTCTCTTTCTCTCTTTCTCTCTTTCTCCCTTTCTTTCCCCACCCCACCCACCTCCACTCTCATTCCTTTTCTTTCTCTCCTTAACTTCCTCCCCCCCCCTCCTCTCTCTCTCTCTCTCTCACACACACACACACACACACACACACACACACACACACACACACACACACACACACACACACACACACACACACACACACACACACACCAGACACTCCCTACCACCACCCATCACCGTCAGCCAGCCAGCCAGCCAGCGTCGTCTGTGTATATTTGTGTGTTTATAAATACCACAACCTGAGGGATATTATAGTGTACCCTTCTCTCTCTCTCTCTCTCTCTCTCTCTCTCTCTCTCTCTCTCTCTCTCTCTCTCTCTCTCTCTCTCTCTCTCTCTCTCTCTCTCTCTCTCTCTCTCTCACGCCATTCTCCTCTTTTCTCATATCTTACCTCTTTGTTTTCCAATTTTCCTCTTACTCTTTCTTTTCTCTCTCTCTTTCTCTTTCTCTTTCTCTCTCTTTCTCTCTCTCTCTCTCTCTCGTGTAGGTGAAAAGACAAATTAAATACATGGTGTGTGAAAGAGAAGGATATAGTGTTTCTCTCTCTCTCTCTCTTTCTCTCTCTATCTATCTATCTATCTATCTATCTATCTATCTATCTATCTCTTTCTCTCTCTCGTGTGTATGTCTGTGTGTGTGAAAGATAGTAGGTGAAAAGGCATGATAAGTACAAGAAAGTGTGTGTTGTTGTTTTTTATTAAAGGGGAAAGGAGAGAGAGAGAGAGAGAGAGAGAGAGAGAGAGAGAGAGAGAGAGAGGGGTGGGGGATGAGGGGGGGAACTTAAGGTGTACGGTTGGTCACGTTTCTCTTATTTCCTTTCCCTCCTTTCATTTTCTTTCTTTTTTTTTTCCTCTCCTCCCTCCCCTTTCATTTCCTTCCCTCCCCTTTCCTTTCCTTTCCTTTTCTTCCCTTCCCTCTCCTACCTTCCTTTTCCTCTCTTCCCTTCCTTCTTCCTTTCCTTTACTTACCCCCTTCCTTCCTTCCTTCCTTTAATTACTTGTTGGAGGAATCAGTAGTCATCCATTTCACATCCATTTGTGTATTGTGTGTGTGTGTGTGAGAGAGAGAGAGAGAGAGAGAGAGAGAGAGAGAGAGAGAGAGAGAGAGAGAGAGAGAGAGAAGCAGGTGTTAGATATACAATAATTGCTTACACAGGTGTTCACCGCTGGATAAATAAACTGAGAATATGTACATAAAGTATATAATTATTCAATACTATAAACCCAAATCATTTCCATATATATATAAAATTAATACAGGTAGTTTATTTTCGTGTGTTTTGGATGACCTGTGAATCCTCCAAGGTGTGCCAAGAAACATCATACTACTATATATATACAGTATATATATATATTTTTTTATAATATATACAGTTAATATATTTTTTTATAATATATACAGTTAATATATTTTTTTTATAATATATACAGTATATATATATATATTTTTTTATAATACATACAGTTAATATATTTTTTTATAATATATACAGTTAATATATTTTTTTTATAATATATACAGTTAATATATTTTTTTTATAATATATACAGTTAATATATTTTTTTATAATATATACAGTACGGTATATATATATATATTTTTTTTTATAATAGTTGAATAAAGGAGGGATCTGTTTCGTAGCGTTGTTTTGAGGGCTATTGATTCCTCCAAACTATATATATCGTGAAAGAAGACTGACTGATCCTTAATGAATGTGATTAGGAGAGAAGGAAAGAGGAAAGGGAGAGGTGGATATTAGCTCTTGTAGAAGGGAAGAATCACGCCTTCACTCCATCTCTCCCTCTACACACACACTCACTCACTCACACACACACTCACTCACTTACACACTCACTCACTTACACACTCACTCACACACACACACACACACACGCACACACACACACACACACACGCACACACACACACACACACTCACTCACTCACTCACACACTCACTCACTCACACACACACACACACACACACACACACACACACACACACACACACACACACACACACAGCTGCACCACAGGACACTTGACCCTCTCCACTAGACCAATGACCTCTTCCATACTTCTCCACCTCATCCACACCTACTCACCTCATCCACACCTACTCACCTCTCCACCTCCCCCACACCTCTCCACCTCTCCACCTCATCCACACCATTTCCCCCCTCCCCCAGTTCCCCCATCTCTTCCTCTACCCTCTTTCTCTCTCCGGTAGTGAAGAGGGAATGCGAGAAAGCAAATAAATGCCTCGTGGCTCACCTTACCTCTGATGTGGCCGACTAGAGAGAGAGAGAGAGAGAGAGAGAGAGAGAGAGAGAGTAAGTGAGAGAGTAAGTAAAGGAAGGTGAAAGGGAATATGTACCAGTATATAAAAATTAGAAAATGAAGAAGGGTGCAAACGTATCGAGGAATAAATGAAGGATATTATATTTATGGTATATTAAAAGGGTAGGTAGGTAAGTAAGTAGGTAGGTAAGTAAGTAAGTAAGTAGGTGGGTATTCATGACCATATTATGGGTTTGCCAGAGGTGTGACACAAGTTTACATCACAACAGTACATAAATTCACATACATACATACACATTTACACACACACGTTCTCAAACTAACAAACGCACATATGCTCGCTCACATACACACACATACACTCGCTCACACACACACAGCAAAGATGGAGATATTTTTGTTTGTTACATCAGTGTGTATAGAAACTTTTGTGTTTAACTGTACTGTAGATAATTGGTAGGAAGGTAGGCAAGGCAAGCAGGGAAAGGAATGACTCACAACCAACACCCCTTCCCCCCCTACCACTACTAACCACCAACCATTACTACTACTACTACTCCCTCTACTATCACTACTCCTCCCTCTACTACGAGTACAGTTACTATTACCGCCCCTACCACTCCCTCTACTTCCCCTACCTACCATCTACCTACTACTACCCCTCCCCCCACCAGTCCTACATATGGTCGTGTGCCCCCCCCCCCCCAATCCACCCCCACCACCTCACACTTGAACAATTTCACGCACACTGCACACCTTAACCAGTCTCTCAATCCCTACCTCTCCCCTCCCATCCCTTCCTCTCCCCTTCCAACCCTTCCTCTCCCCTCCCAACCCTTCCTCTCCCCTCCCCTCCCTTCCTCTCCCCTCCCCTCCCTTCCTCTCCCCTCCCCTCCCTTCATCTCCCCTCCCAACCCTTCCTTTCCCCTCCCAACCCTTCCTTTCCCCTCCCAACCCTTCCTTTCCCCTCCCCTCCCATTTCTTCCTCTCCCCTTACCTCACCTCCCATCACTTCCATTCCTCTCCCCTCCCATCTCTTCCGCTCCCCTTACCTCACCTCACTTGCCCTCATCTTACCTGTGTTACTATATCTATCTTTAATTTAGGTACTGTAGATATTACCTGATTAAAAATTCTAAACCAAAAAGAGGGGAGAGAGAGAGATGAAATAAGGGGAAGAAATGAAGGAGGAAAGAAGAGAAATGGAGGAGAGAACTTGTCAGATGGTTGTGTACAGTAAGAACATCAAAATTATAAATAGGTTCACACTTACTATACCTTGGCATTGTATTCCCCCAAAGCAGTGATTTGTTGCTCTGATGGGTGGGGAGGTCACTTGTTGTATAGTGTTGGTAATGGTAACTCTGTAGCAACTATCGGTACTTCATCTAAACTCTTCCAAGCAACAACAAGATGACATTATTTTTGTTAATCTGGTCCTTTTGTTTCCTGGCATACATTAGAGAAATAAGTTTTGGGTTTTACAATTTATGAGTCCCTGATGCTTATATTTCCATACTACATTTCATTCATGACCGGACGGATGTGATGACAGGACTTTTGCCACCGACTCACAGGATATATAACGACATTTCTGTGTTTTGTATTTCAGGCGTGTATAGATGACAACTTAGACATGGTGGAGTTCCTGGTGGACCAAGGTACAGATGTCAACAGAGGAGACATGGAGGGCTGGACGCCGCTCCATGCCACAGCTTCTTGTGGCTTCAACAGTATAGCAAAGTAAGATGCTGAACTGCAGCTGTAAATTTCTAACTTTTGTAATATTGGTTCATAGATTCACACAGATGGTTCACTTTCATACACTTGATGCAGGACTTATGATCAGGACTATATTTTTATTTTTGATTCCTCAGTTGCAGCTTCTCTTATTTATTTCAGCATCTGTTAGGTATCTAGATAATTGATAAGTTGATAGATACTGTAAATACTGTAAATCAAGAGAAAACTATATTTAATAGATGGACAATATGGATGATACTGTAGAGTGTAGATGCAGTAGATGAAATAGTACCGTAATTAAAGTTTATTATTTATTTTTGTTGCAGGTTCCTAATAGACCGGGGAGCAGATCTCTCCCTGGTTAATAATGATGGTGATCTGGCCATTGATATAGCAGACTCAGATGAAATGGAAAATTTATTAAAACAAGAAATAGATCGTAGAGGTAAGGCAACATTATTATTATTGTTAGTGTTACAGCATTTTATAGGCTAATCATTTTTTGTAATTTTTACCATGTTGTTGTTGAATTGGAGAGTTGTGATTATCCTCTGCACTGTGCCATGAAACAGTACCTGTATTAAAGGGGTCTGTTCTTTGGTATAATTTGGAGCAACCTGTAGCCTCCCATCCAGTGACACAGTTATACGGTCCCTGACATTAATATTTGATATACTGTAGTTGTCGTTTTTCATTAATATTACATTAGGCCCTCGGTATGAGATGATCTAATTTTGCTCTTTCATTTTTACAAAGGCCCAGTAAATCACTTTATCAGTATTGTAATAAATAACACAAGTCTGGGAAACATTGGGTGGTCTTCAAGTAGGGACGGAGGGTAAAATGAAGTGATGAATTATTATTAATTCATTGTATATAAATGGTCTTCTTTACCTCTATTACATTTTCTTCCCTCCCATCCCCCGTATACAGGTATAGACTGTGATGCGTCGCGTAACCGTGAGGAGCAGAGAATGTTGGAGGACGCTCAGCACTGGTTGACGAGTGGGTACCTGGCAGACAGACCTCACCCCAAGACAGGAGCCACAGCATTACATGTTGCTGCAGCCAAGGGTTACATCAAAGTATTGAAGTAAGCAACACGTGTACTCTACAGGTTTCTCTATCTCTCTCTCACCTTCTGCCAACTGCCTCAACTCTCTTGTTTTTCCTTTTATTTCCATTGTGCTTACTGTGCCTTCTCCTTATCACCTTTTTCCATCGTGCCTCCTTCCTATTGCCTTCTCCCTCATTTTTTATCTTCAATTCAGATCATCCTTTGGTACCTTGCTCATGAGTAAACAATTTCCAGTTGTCTAGGCCATACATATTGAACATCTCCCTGCACTAGCTTGCTACTTGAAGCAGGCATAAATAGCAGTACCAGGGATGTGTGCATTGATATAAAGCAAGTGAGACATTTAAGTAAACATTAATTTTCCCTGATGACAAGACCTTACCATACTCATTGAACATCTCCCTCCACCAGCTTGCTACTTGAAGCGGGTGTGAAGATCAGTACGAGGGAAGTGGGGATATCTATAGAGTGAGTGAGACAAATAAGTAAAATTATATTTCCCCGGTGACAAGGCCTTAGGGTATTCATTGAATGTCTGCCTCTTCCAGCCTGCTACTTGAAGTGGCTGCTGATGTCAATTCCAGGGATGTGTGCTTTTCTATAGAGTGAGTGACATGTATAAATAAATGTTATCTTTCTTCAGTGACAAGACCTTACCATACTCATTGAATGTTCTCCTTATACCAGCTTGCTACTTGAAGCGGGTGCAGATATCAATGCCAAGGATGTGGACGGTTGGACGCCACTCCATGCGGCGGCACACTGGGGTCAGCAGGAGGCTGTTGAGATACTCTGTGAGAACATGTGTGATATGGACGCTCGCAACTTTGTGGTACGCAAATACCCACTCATGTTTATTTGTCTTGGCATTTTGATTGCTATCTGGTTTAACTTTAGGTGTCTTTATATCAGAATATTTTTGTGGGTATCTATTATAATTTTGGATGTATTGATGTTGGAATACAGTACAGTATTTTGAATTGTGGTATATAACTAATTTGAACTCCTCACTAATGTTTACTTGTCATGGCATTTTTATTTGTATTTGGGTGTATTTTTATTTGTACCGTATCTATTATGATTTGAGGTGTTTTATACTAAAGTAAAATATTTTGATTGGTGGTAAGTAACTTGAGTTGCTGGTTGAAGTATTATTGCCCACAAGAATTTTTACACAAGCTGTTGTGTTCGAGGTTTTTACAACATATAGAAAATGAAAGACTATGTAACTGCAATACAACATTATTATTAGATTTGATGTTATGCAATTACTGAGTCACTTGGTAGACCATTCATTGCTGTGTTTCCAGATTAATGACCTTTTTTCTATCCATATAGCCTGTGTAAGAATTCATGTGGCCAACCGTACAAATTAGTAGTGTTTGTTCTCCCTTTCACATAACAGGGCCAGAGTGCGTTTGATGTGGGTGACAGCAACTTGTTACCACTGATGGACGAGTTGAAGAGGAACCAGAAGACACCGAGATCCGTCAACCAGAACAGACCAGCGCAGAGAAGACGCAAGTGGGTTCCCAAGTCACTGCTTTAATTTCTGTCTGTACTTTGCTGAGACTGAGAAATAGATAATTGACACTTCTACCATTTTGATTCTTACACTTTGCACATAATCACTCTTAATGGTGTATTGTAGTGGTATTTGAATATTTGGTTAGAGATTGAAAAATACATAACTTACACTTTTGCCATTTGATTCTAATACTCTGCACACCATCACTTTTAAGGACCCTCGGATCGTATAGGGAAATTGGAGGGAAGACACTGGCAGTCACATCATATATATACAACTAAAGAGCCAATATACTGTTTACATCAACATCACACTGATATCACAACAAAAGGAGATGATGATGATGTGTGGAGGACCTATTTGTATCATAACCATAATAATATTAGCTGTAGAAGATTATAATTATTTTTTTGTGTCTCCCAGGAAGCCCCAACTTAGATCCAATATATTTTTAGAAATTCACATTATATTTTTATAATAATGTGACAAAAAACAAACTTACTGAACCAATACAAACTTAAAGAACTTTACCACAACAGGATTCATTTATTTACTTTTCTATGTGATGAAAACCACAAACTAAAAACGAGTACAAACTTTCAGGACTTCACCACACCGAGATCACAGCAACAGGAGGGACGACCAGCGGGAGTCTGATGGTACGTCTGGTGGGGATGAGTCCTCCTCTGATGTGGGTGAGTTTTGATGTCTGGCACGTGTAGTAACAATAACGATAGTCCACTAATACCGTCACACCCCACCTCACTCCCTCACCGTCACAGCACAGCCTCTTGTCACCCCTCCAACCCATGTCACGTCACAGCAGCACAGCCTCTCGTCACCCCTCCAACCCATGTCACACCACACTCTTCTCTGTATTTTCCTCACTTTTCACTGCCTTCCATACCTTTCGTAATTTTCTCAGTCGCTCCCTCCCTCACCATCACAGTAGCAGCCTCTTGTCACTCGGGTCACCCCCCACACCGTGTCACAACACAACACACCACAACACACCTTTCTCTCACTACCTTCACTCCTCTCACTTCTCTTCTCTATTTCCTGCACTTCTAATTGCCGTCCACACCTCTCGTATATTTGTCTGTGCTTCTCATTATCATCATCATCAGTATTATTGTTGTCATTGTCATCTATCATTATCATCATCAGTATTGTCATTTAGCATCATCATTATTAATATTTTGTGTCATCATCATCATCCACACACCTGTCTTCCTTTCACACCTGTGCATCATTACCACCTCACTACCAACTCTGTATAGACACTTGCATTGCACTGGCTACTATTAATGGCACCTGTTGTGGTGTCAGCTAATTGGAGCGTATGTAGTCCTCTAAGCCATGCCACCAAACAGAGTACATCAGTGTAGGTGCTGTTTTGTGGCTCAGTTTGGAGGAATCATTAGGCTCCATTTAACTGTCAACAACATGGGTTCCTTAATTTATTGAGGTATTATAAGTTTTGCTGATTTGGAACAACAATTTCTCCAAACCATGCCTAGAAACAGACTGCCTCAATGGTAGTTGATTTGGTTTGTTTCCTGGCATAGTTGTGGTCTAAAATTGCATCACCCCTTTTGGTTGGTATGATGGTGAATTTTAAGAACAGTGTTGTCGTATATGAGAAGTGATTGTTTAAACCATCATAAAAACTGCATCACAGCTCTTATTTAAGTCGAGATTGTCTTTTTAGTAAATTGGAGAATTATCGATTTCTCCAAACTATCCCAGGAAACAAATCACCTTAACGTTACTAATAGGGGATCTGTTTATTGGCATAGATCAGAGGAATCAGAGACCTTCCATTTCAAGGGAATCTTCCCTTAAGGCAACATTATTTTCATAGTTAGTTTACCATTACACCAGACAGACAGACAGACAGACAGATATAACACATGAATTAGACATTCTTCTTTACTCCTCCCTTGTTTTAACATTGACCTACACAGAATATTTCAGAAAGAGTATGGTGTTGTTTACAGAGTAGGATTAAATTTCATTCTTTGCATCCCTTTATTTTATTGTACTTAACTGATTCATACACCAATGGAGGAGGTTATTCTCTATTGATTATGGTAAATTGGTGGGCTACTGATTCCTACAAACTGTGCCGTGAAACAGATCCCCCATTTGTAACACTGAGGATTTCTGTGGCCAGGTATAGTTTAGAGGAAATGGTAGCCCTCCAGTTCACCAAGATATTCTCCCTTTCAAAACAGTAAAGTATATTCACACTACATATACACACACATTTATCACTTATCATTGTTAACATTCCTATATGGTGTTGCATAAGTTTGACAGTATTTCATCATCTAAATATTTAATAGAGTACTTACAGAAGTTTCTCTTCTGCTAAATAAATGTTGCAGTACAGTACTCACATTAATTTTTGTTAATGTAAATCAGATATGGAATACTCAAGTTAGTTTCTCTTCATCTAAAACAAATAATAGGGAGTACTGTACTAGGGTTTGTTACCTTCATCTAAAGTGCATTCTGTTGTTTCATCTTCCATTTGCTATCAATAATGACAATACAACTACAGGTATAGAGGCAGTGTTTGCTTGGTATATGGGTGAGTTGAATCAATCACCAAGCACTTCATTTCTTGCTGTTTTGTGTAACATTTGAACTAAACCAAGCAGCTACTATATATATATATTTTTTTTGTATCGGATAAATACAGTAACAGGAGAGCCTTTGTTGACAATTGTATAATGCATCTTATTAATGGGATATTGTACAGTACACTCCTGAAGTCAGATTGGAAACCTACAAGTGACCTGTTGTAAGATGGTATTATACTGTACCTTACATACTATATAGTCAAACATCAAAGGGTGGTATTATTTATTATACTTACTCTTTGACAATAAGGCATTGATGATGAAGTGTTGTTGATAAAGCCTCTTCTTCTGGTGTTTATTTCATACAATTTACTTTAGTACTGTATAGGAGACCCTTGATATAACATTCATTAATACTTTTATCCAACACTTCATTTAACACTCAGTCCTACATTGAAAAACACCAAATGTTTTTCTCCAGCTTCTGTTCTTCATTACTGTACAGACTAAATGATCTATTGGACTGTGTTAAATGAGAAGTGTTAAAGTATGTTAGTGTTGTTTTGAGGGCCAACTATATTTTACTTTATGGCTGTTTTAGTATTGTAGCTCGACAACTGCCTCACTAAAAATAAAATACAAACAATAAGATTCATGACTGTTGGGGGTATGATGTATTTGTGGCAAACTGGGGGCTTCTGATTTCTCCAACCTGTGCCACAAACCTGCAGACTGCAGAGGCACACTGTTTCTTAGCACAGTCTGGAGGAATCGTTGCCCTCAGATATTATGCCAACAGGAATCTCACCTCCCCTTAATTTAATGAAATATACAATGTGCATGAGAAGCCACTCTTCATGTCTGGCTGTTGTTGTTTGTTATGGTAGAGGATACAGGGCGTTCAGATAGTGATAATTTTTGCAACCTTATGGCTAAATATAGCCTACATGTATGAGTTGCATCCAATGTGTACTGTGGTTCCTCAGTACTTTGAGTCATAGACAAGAACATCCGTGGTGTTGACAATGGTGTAGTGTTGGTAGGATGACTCCATAGACGCGCTATATAACCATCTTATCGGTACAACACCATCGTCAACACTTCAGATATTCATGCCTATGACTCTTCATCTGTATGCTTTTTGCCATCAACATAAGGTTGCATGACTATCTGAACACTCTGTAGTAATATGGTAGTCTATCTCTTGTTGTCTTGGGCTTTGATACACATTGTTCATTCTGGATATCTGGTCACTCACGTCACCGGCACTCAAACGTGGAATTATAACACACACACACACACACATATGTTCATCTTAAAAATGGCTCTCAACTGCATAAAATTTTAACTTTAATCCAGTACTGCCATGCATATAATTTTTCTTGCGATCTAGTAGTGTACTGTCAAGCTTAGCTGTCATGCACATAATTACAACCCATAATCTGATGCAGTTATTCAGAGAATTTACTGTAATGTGCAAACAATGTATCCTCAGAATTGATGTCAAGTACTGTTCTCTCATTCATAAACTTATGATAATTCCAGTGTAGGTATAAATATATGACAGGATGGTTGCAGCCTGAGTTTTAATGTGTTGTTGTGTTTGTTGTGATGGTGATCAAGTGGCCAGGTATCAATGTCAACTACTGAAGCGGCATCTATGTTGTATATTCTTAGCACTTGGCCTCTGGTGGTAGATATCAGTTGACCTCATTGGCACTTCAGATTACACAAGTTCCTTCTGTCAACCCATTAAAGTACAGTAATGCCTTGTTTTGTGCTGGTTGTTATTAAGGGTGTGTTGCATTGCACTGTTTGTATTGAATCTGTGTACAGTCACCCCTCTTTTTTCTTATATATTATACACCCATAAACCCAGTGGTGGATAATGAGGGTGAAAAGTTTGTTTTGCGTGGACCATAGCTTGACTGCCGATGGGTTTGCCTGATATCTGTCACTATAAGTACTGTATAGGCTATTATTTTCTCTATATCTCTACTACTATTATGACTTAGCCTTGGTGTCTGGCTTTCTATCCTCTTCCATGCTGCTTCTTTGATGATAAGACGATGATGAGGAAAGTAGTGAGGAGGAGACGAGCGAAACCTCCTCCTCTTCTTCCAGCTCTCCTAGTGAAGAGAAAGAGGAGGAGGAGGAGGTGGAGAAAGAGGGGAATAAGGAGAATGATGATGATGAGGAGGAGGAGAATGTGTTTGCTAGTTATACACGGACTCTTAGTCCAGTCAAGTTGCTTGGGGGTAAGTGCCAGCCAGTATGCCTGTCTCTGTGTGTGTGTTTGTGTGTGTACGTACGTGTGTGTGTGTGTGTGTGAGTAGGTTAATTATAATTGTGCAGGTATTTGTTTAAGCTTGTGCAGGTGTGTACCAGACAATGTGAGGGTGTGCAGAAGCAATTGTGCTGATGTTTGTGGAACTGTTTTGGCAGTAATTATGGTTTTGGTGCAGGTGTTGATTGGACTGTGTTGAGGTGTTTGTATCAGGGAATATCTGTACTGTACTCTTAAGTTTCAAATTGTTGGTGTCTTTTGTTTCTGTCTCTTTTCTTTTTTATGGGGTAAATTTTTGATTACAGCTAAAATGAATTCTCCAAATCATGGCATGAAACCATCTATTAATAACATTGGGTTTATTTGTTTCCTGGGATGGTTTGGAGGAATCAGTAGCTCTCCAAATCACCAAAAAAAGGTTCTCTCCTTACGTCATCTTGTGTAGGAAGGTAACGGCTACCATATGATTTATATTAGAAATATAAATGACAATGCCTGCATGTTGGTGTGTGTATTTATGGACAAAATTTGTATGCATGGAGTGGAGGTACATACAGTGTGTGTGTGTGTGTGTGTGTGTGTGCGTGCGTGCGTGCAGGCAATGACACAATGTAATATTTTGTGTGGTAACTGAAAATTTGTTCATATTCTATAGATGTAAATAATGTTAATACCTTTAATGTTGTCTTGTGTACTTTTCTTTTTTATCTTAGTTTTAACCTTTATTTTTTCCCCTGCACATATTAGTTGTAGCACTGATTGGGATAACCAGGTTGTAGTGTAAAATATTTTAGTCTCTGAAATGTACATTGTGATTCTATTTTGTATATTTTTTCAGTGTAAGGACTAAGATTTTAAATTTAAATAATTCTGTACATAAATGAGTATAAAACCCATCTTTTTAATGTACAATATGAAGTAAATAATAACAATAATACATTTTGATATTTTGCCAATTTTAAATACTGGTATCGCAATATTTTTGGATATTGAAATCCTTTGTTTAATAACAGATTCGGATTTGTCTAAGTTTATTGATCAGTTTAATAATTGTTATCTTAAGGACCTTGTGATTGTGTATGAGACTTGGTGGTTTCTGATTCCTCTTGACTATGCCACAAAACAAGCTCCTTCAATGTAGGTGGTGTTTTGTGGCAATGTTTGGAGGACTCATTAACCTCAAATTTTCTGACTACACCTCAGGGTCCCTTAATTATTGTGATGATATTGATAAAACTTTTGATTTGTTGCATAAATGTTGTATCAAATTTCGAATCCAGTAAAGAATATATATATAAAATGATCCACTTTGATCTTAACTGTTACAATTTTTCATCTATTCTCCATTCAGTACAGTAAACAAGTTAAAAGTAAAAATGCTCTTAAAGTTATTTCTTGTGCTATTGGCCATAAGAATTCCTACACTTGCTATTGCTTTCAAGGTTTTACAACATATAGAAAATGTAACACTATGTAACTGCAATGCAACATTATCAATAGGTTTGTTGTTTTGCAATCACCTAGTCATTTGGGTAGACCATTCATTGCAGTACAGTATTTCTAATAAAATAATGACCTTTCTTTCCATTTAGCCTGTGTAAGAATACCCGTGGCCAACCGTACATGTGTGTCACAAGGAATTTTAAAAGGTAAACAGTCCCCACGTCGAAGATGTTATGTTGATTTTAAGATTGGTTATTTCATGCAAAAGTTTCATAATTTTCAGCTAAAGTTTAATTATTTTATGTTATTAGTTGGATTATTTAATGCTAAAGTTTAATTATTTTATGTTATAAGTTGGATTATTTAATACTAAAGTTTAATTATTTTATGTTACAAGTTGGATTATTTAATGCTAAAGTTTATTATTTTATGCTAAAGTCCAATTATTTTCTACTGAGTTTTATTATTTTGTGCTAAAAGTTGTGCCCACTGAACCCCCTTGCAGAGAGCTCAGTGCCGCACATTATCATCCCCACGTCGGGCGGTACAGAGAGGAGTGGAGTGAGTACAGGCAGGACACAGCAGCAGTCCAGGCTTACTGAGAACAACGCCTTCGACCAGTCAGAGGTGCAGTCTTGGAGGAGACCGCCATCACTCAGAAGGCCTAACAGCAGCATTGATGACAAGAGTGAGTGTTAGAGACAGACAGATAGAGAGCAGGGGGAGAGCTGACTTAGCTGAGGGGGAGAGAGTGAGAGAAAGGAGAGTTGGTTGAGAAGAGATAAGTAAGCAAGCAAACCAAGGTTAGGGAAATTAGTGATAATATTCCTAAATACTGTGCCAGGTTCCACGTGCCACTCCTCAAATTTTATAATTATGACTCTGACTCAGACTTATGTTGAAGTTGAAGTTTTACAAATAGAATTACTATATAAGTATCTGACCATTATTTTCATGTATTCTATGATATTGCTTTGATTTGTGTGTAGCTGTTTACTGGAAATTAGAAGCTGCTGCTTAATTTATATATAAGAAAACTATACACCTCACTGTTAGAGAAAAGCAGTTAAATATTTACTAAATTCAACCCTATGTGGAAAGAAATTATTGTCTTCAATAGTATATTTAATAATTGGATTTATGGGAAATGTACCAACTCTGATACCATCCACAAACTGACAATTCATCACTTCCAACTCTATTTCCCAGCCAGCCTCTTATTTTAACTCCCAACATTGCAAACAAGCAAATATGTAATTAATGTTGTAATGTTTGTCCTTCCTCCCTGCCAGGCCAAAGAGAAGACGTGACCCTAAACCGTAGCATATCAACACCGGGCAGAGTGAACAGCAGAGAGGCCGAGGATATCACCACCACCACCACCACTACCACTACTAGACGTACCACTCCCACCACCACCACTACCACCACCACGCCAGCCACCACTACCACCGCTGCCTCCATCACCACCACTGCCGCCACCACCACCACCATCCCATCCACCCCAGAGAAGGATGAGAGGTCAGCCAACCAACCAGAGAAGAAATTGTGGAATTGGGTTGGTGGGTGGGAGGGAGGGTAGGAGGGAAATGTGGAGTTGGGTGTGTGGGTGGGAGAGAAATGTAGAGTTAGGGATGGGTGTGGGAGGGAAATGTAGAGTTAGGAGGTGGGTGGGGGAGGGAAATGTGGAGTTAGGGGATGGGTGAGGGAGGGAAATGTAGAGTTAGGGTTGAGACATCTGATGGAGTTTTGGGTGGGTTGGAGGGTGAACAGATATATGTATGTGAGAGGACTCTTAGCCTAGTGAGTGAGTGGCAGTCAATGTTGTGTGTGTGTGTGTGTAAATGGGAGGTACATTTGAGGGTAAACTGGTGGACTACTGATTCCTCCAAACTATGCCACGAAACAGATCCCTCATTAAAGTAAAATTAAGGTCGTCTGTTTCATGGCATAGTTTGGATGATTCAAGGACCTTCCAATGAAATAATCTCCCCTTAGTGGTGTCCTCACGTACTATTTCTAACCATTATTTTTGTTGTAATGTTTGGGTTTAATTTAGGTGAGGTGTTGGTGGTGAATTGGAGACCGTTGATTCCTCCAGACTGTCCCATTAAACAGAGTTGTCATGCCAATTGTGCCAATGCATATTTTGTTTATAGTTTGGAGGAAGCAGTAGTCTTTTAAAGGCCAACATTTTTACTTTATTAATGCTTGTCCACTTAAGGTTCCATCCCTGGTGTGGACAAATTGGAGAACCACTAATTCCTTCATACTAGGCTATGAAACAAATCCTCCACCTTTATATTGAGGTACCAATCTGTTTCCTGGCACAGTGTAGAAAAATTAATAGCCCTTCAATTTGCCAACATCAGATGGTTCCTAAACCTTCATGAAACTGGAGTGAATAGGATTAACTTACAACACTTACAACAACTTCAGTGTGTAAAATGGATGGTATGGTAGTAGCAGCTATATAAACCTTCACCTGTGTGTGTGTGTGTGTGTGACCATTAATATAGTTGTACAGTCATCACCAAAAGTCTCGTCATCCATTGGTTACCTCCCGTACACAGACATACTATGGGCCGTATGAAAGAACTTCTATGGTGTAGACGATGGCGTGGTACCGCTATGATGACTTCCTTACACACTAGGGCCATCGTACTGGTACCACACCATCGTCAACACCACCAATATTCTTGCATATGGCCCATAGTGGAGTGAATGAAACATAAATATTTACCTCCTTTACTTGACACGGATTTACCCAAAGATTAATTCACTCCAGATTTGTTTTCTTATTTATTTATTAATTAATTATGTAGTGTTTTTTTTTTTTTTTTTTTTTCATCAGCATAATTAGCCTAATCAGACAGGGAGTAATATTTTTGTGGGCAAATTGGAGGGCTACTGGTTCCTCCACAATATGCTACAGGACACATCCCCAACTTGTATGCTGAGGTAGTCGTGTTTGTAGACATACTTTGGAGGAATCTGTAGCACTTCCATCACACCAACAGTGTTTACCAAGTGGTGTTGTAGAATTAACTGTGATGCATAAGGTGTACGGTTGGCCACAGGATTTTGTACACAGGCTATATGGAAAGAGAAGAGAAGTCATTATTCTATATGTTCTGTACTGCAATGAATGGTCTTACCAAATAACTCAATGATTGCAAAACAAAACTATTAATATTTTGTGTTGCATTTATATAGACCTATATTTTCTAGTTGTTGTAAATCTTTGAAACCAAGAGTGTGTGTAAATACATTCTTGTGGCCAATAGTACACTACACAGTATAGCGGGTGTTTTAGGACAATGAAGGACTCAATAACCTCCAATTTTCTGCCAACTACATTACAAAAGCTTTAAAACTAATGATTGGTGTTACCTACCACTTAACATTTAGGTTATATTAGTAGATCAGGCTACTAATGTTTACTACAGCACCAGACAGTCCATATGTACAGTTGGGGAACTATTGCATCTGAACACAGTTGGTGGTTTCTGGCAACGACCCCAAAAGTAAACAGTAAAGAGAGAGAGGGAGAGAAGCAGACAGAGAGAGAGAGAGAGAGAGAGAGAGAGTGACAAAAGCAGACAGAGAGAAAGAGTGAGAGAAAACAAACATGTCAGTGGTAGATAGAGTTTTTAAATGAATACATGACTGTAACTAATATTGTGAGACATAAACCAATCTGATACAAATGTTACTTTTCCATTTATGAATTTGGTCTACTATTGCCATTTTTACTCTTGGTGTTGTTGTTGCCAGAAGCTGCCAGAGGTGTTCACATACTTTGGGCCAAGGTAATAACATCCGTGGTGTTGACGATGGTGTGGTACCGGTACGATGGCTGTGTTGTTTGTCTGTGGAGCCATCGTACCAGGACCACATCATCGTCAGCACCATCAATGTTCTTGAATATGGCCCTTTGTTCCCTGACTGCACCAATTTTGATATACACTCAAGCTTTACCTATTAATTAAAGGAAGAACCTCCTTTTGGAATATTGGATGGGTACTGATTCTTCCATTGTATGTCTATCACAAAACAGATCCCCTGTTAGTAACATTGAGGTGATTTGTTTCCTGGTGTAGTTTAGGAGAATCAGTAACCGTCCAATTTACCAAAAGAAGTCCATCCCCTTATGGCTCTCAAACTCCTAAATGTACTCCATCAGTGTGGGTTTGATTCCTTGTTATGTGTTAACCTAACCAATGTATGCAAGAACATCCCTGGTGTTGACGATGGCGTGGTACTGGTACGATGGGTCTGTAGTGTGTCTGTGGAGTTGTCGTACCGGTATTACATCATCGTCAACACCACGGATGTTCTTACAGACGGCCCTCTGTGTATAACTATTTGTTAGGTCATCCCTATAATTGTATTAGAAGCATATTATTATTGGCTATATTTGTGAGGATAGTATGTCAGTCACACTACTAATAATTTACCTCGGCTGAACCACTAAAGAATAACCTTTGGCCTTTTGATAACATACTCAGCCATTTTCTTAAACAACAAGGGAGTTTGTATAGATAATGCAGACCCTCGATAGACAATGAATAGATACTTGTATCCATCACTACTGCAATTTACACTCAGTCCCTCATTGAAGAGCACCAAATGTTTTCCCAGGCTTCTGTTATTCACTACCATACAGACTATGTGATTTACTGAGCCTGTGCAAAAAGGATATATGTGCCAAATTCATTCATCTTTTATCGAGGGCCTGCTATAATCCAAAAGTTGAAGGCATCCACCAAGCAACAAATGCAATAAATCAAGATAATGCCAGATCCTGTACAGTCATACCTAATAATTCACCAATATCCTCCAGTTTTTTTAAATGAAAATAAAAGTGAAACTGCCTCGAGTAATGATGCAGAACCATAGCTATTGGTCTTTTTTAATTAAGGGGATATTATATTATAGTCACCGGCACCAATATAAGTACACAGTTTTGGTTGAAGTTTTGAGTAATCCAATTCACCATTGAACTAATTCCAATGAAGAGTTTATTGTGTATTTATTTTCTGTCTCTAGGTTTTCGAAGCACATCTGAATACTTATTTGTGCTCGTGACTGTACAGTGTTGGTAAATCCAGAGTAAATTATCCCTCGAAACTATTCCAGGTAACAGGCCACCATTATTATTATTATTATTCTTGGTCTGGTCCTGTTGTTTCCTGGCACACTTTGGAGGAATCAAAGCACTCCTAGTACCAAAAATATAATGCTGCCCCTTTAATATGATTTACTATACTGTATACCATTTCATTTATTCACACCCTAAATGTACATACAATTCACCTGACTTCTTTGATATTAACGGTTGGAAGTTTGTGCCTTTATGGGGGTAATACACTTTGGGTACATTAGAGTGCCTTGATTCCTCCAAAATGTGCTGGAAAACAGGGCCAGATTAACATAAATGATGGTGATTTGTTACTTGGAATAGTTTAGAGGAATTGGCTAATTGCTCCAGATTTACCAACATTGTACTACCACTTGCTTTTTGAAGTTGTATCATTGGACAGTATTGTAGGACTGTTGGGTGTGACTGTACATCTCTCATCTTATACCATTAATAACCCCAGTGTATAGTAATGGTTTGCTATAGACCCATAGTTAAAATTTGTATGTACTGTACTTGGGTTTTACTCGCCCGAATGTTTAAAAAAATGGCCTTGTGTGTGTATGTATGTACGGTGTGGTGCATGACGTAAAGCATAACCCCCCCCCCCTGCCCCCATCAAGTGTTGCATGGTGGTCATTTTGTTGTGTTTCTAGCACTCTGAGGGCCACGCGAGAGAGGCTAAAGGCCCGCTCGTGTCCGGCTCTCGGCCAGCTGGAGGAGGAGGCGGGGGAAATGGCCAACCCCCCCTCCCTCATCGGCACCCCCTCCTCCCCCCTTGCCGCCTCCCATCGCATCTCCTCCTCAGACCTCAACCTCACCTCTCACTCCCCATCGCCTCTTCCCCTGTCATCATCATCATCTTCGCACCTCATTCCCTCATCACCCCCGGTAGTCAGTCAGCCGCCCATCACATCATCATCATTATCATTACAAACAACACCCAGCATTGTCACCATCTCCACCACACCAGCCTCTCCACCACACAACACACACACCACCACCACTCCATTAATCACCAACACCACCACCACTCCATTAATCACCAACACCACTACTGCAACATCAAGTATACCAGTAACATCTAAACCTATCACCACCGACACCACCACCAATACTAACACCACCACCACCACCAATACAACTCCTTCCCTCACCCCCACCATCATCACCAACACAGCCACTCTGAGCACTGGTTCATACACACACAGACCTCTGGGACCCTCACTCTCCAACCCAGTCAGACCACACCACAACACCATCATGTCATCCACTCCCATCTCATCATCCACCTCATCCTCCCACCTTGGTTTCCCTCCCTCCTCCTCCTCCAATGCGATGGGCCCGTACACCACCACCACCACTACTACCACTACTACTACTAACCACACTACTAACAACAACAAGGATCCCCGGCTACTGGCTCGATCCGCCTCCCTCAGAGAGCGCATCCAGAGGTATGATCCGTCTTGCTCCTATAGTGTCCTTTCCTTCAATCTCTTTCATTCTTTCCTTCACTCTTTACTTTCCTCCCTTCATTCATTCATTCATTCCTCTCCATGCTTCACTCACTCACTCATCTTCACTACCATGCTCACTTATTCCTCTCGCTCTGCCTTCACTTGTTCACTCATTTCCCTAACTGCTTTACTTACTCATGTACTCACTCACTCATTCTGTACACTGTGTTGGAATTGTACTGTCTATTATCGTTAAATCTATGCTATCTGATGGTAAATGGGGTAACTACCTTGGCAGCAAAACCTTCATATTACTGTACATACTTTGTCCCTTCCTTCCTTTCTTTACTCTCTCAGAAATTTCTCGCTCCTTTACCCTCTCCCAGCCTGTCTTGTGTACAGTGTGATCCAGGTGTCTTGTTCTCCCCAGTGTTGTTGTCAATCTCTTCCTTCAGGTTCAAGTCTTAAGTCCCAAAGGTTCTGGCTGGTATTACTAAACTCCCACTCTGAGGAAAAATTCTCTTTGTCACTCAATTCCCATTGATTTGCAATGTGAATTTAGCGACGAAGCACCTCTTAATTGAAGAATAAATTTAATACAGTACTACCCTCACACTTTTTGTATATGAGGTAATATTATAGCTTCCGTTCAGCAGTATAATTGTCCCAAATTTATTAATTTGACCCTTTGAAATGCAGTACAGTATATGCATATGTAAACATGATAGAAATGGAAAATTGACATTACTTGGGAACAAGACACTTAAAAGAAAGTGACTGTACCTTTTCCTACCACCTTCTCTTATAAAATGTATAATGCTCCTTATTTACCTGTTGCTTCTTGATTATTATTAAAAATGTAATCCTATGCCAATGTGTGTGTGTGTCACATTATTGCTTCTGTAGCATTGCCTTTATGCATGGAGTTTTAATACTGTCATCTTCATAAATAGTTTGAAAGTGCATGAAAGATTGTTGAATGTTAAACTGTGTGTTGGATTTGTACATTAACCCACAAATGTTATGATGTCGATCCAACAATGTTTCCCTAAACCACCACAGATGACAAATTAGTCCAAGCAATGTCAAATGTGGAAATGTGATGTTAGTCAAGAAAATTATTATGTAAGGAGCCGAGCATGTCCCCTCTGTGGTATACCGGGAATTTATATGCAAGAATGTACAGTTGCAGAGTAATTTACCACTCATCAGTCATTTTGAGGCAGTGGGATGTTTTGAGTCTTGATGCTTGTTTGTCTCTTCTCATACAGTGAAGGAAATAGTACAGTGTTGGTGGTAAATCTGTAGCAACTGATTCCCTCAAACTACTCTAACCAATAGGATACCATTATTATTGCTAATCTGGTTCTGTTTCCTGGCATACTTGGGGAGGAATCAAGTGACTCTAATGTACCAAAAGTACAGTATACTTTCCCATGAAGGGCTCGCACACATATGTTGGTATACTGTACTTGTATGTATGTCAAACACTGCCGACGTGTTTTCAGTATTTATAACTAGACTGGGTTCTAGTCCTTGCTATGAATAGGCAATCTTAAACATATTTGTTTTTAGTTTTGAATCGAGTTACTTTCCTACATTATGGTCCCAGAGCGGGGTGTCTGCAACTTTGTACTGTACTGTACTGTATATACATTACATTAGCCTGAGTTTGGTTTATGCTCGCTATTTCCCCTGAGTTGCTACTTGCTTCATCCTGCTTCTTAGTTCCAGATAAACATACAATACTCTTTGGTAACCTCGTGACATCCAAAGATTAAGATATTTTTCATTTTGCCCTTAATGGGAGATTCTTTTAGGGTAAATTGGAAGGCTACTGATTCCTCCAAACAATGTCATGTAACAAGCCCCTCATTAAAGTATTGTTAAGGCGTCTGTTTCCTGGCATCATTTGGAGGAATCACAGACCTTGAAATACACCAACAGGATAATCTATTCCCCTTTAATAACATCTTGCATCATAGGGTGATTAGATTGGACTAACAGCAAACAGTTATTAATATCAAAAGCAAACTTCCATTGTGCAAGATTTAAGGACCCTGTGATTGTGTATGAAAATTGGAGGCTTCTAATTCCTACTAACTATACCACAAAACAAGCTCCATCCATATAGACGGTGTTTCGTGGCAATATTTGAAGGACTCATTTACCTCCTAATTTTCTGACTACATCATAGGGTCCCTTAAACCAGGGAAGGTCTAGTTGTGTCATGAAATAGTGTGGGAAGCTGATATTAAATGATGTAGTAGTAGTTTAGTGTGTAGGATTGTAAGTAGAATGGCATTATTTTTATCCTGGCAAAAATGCGCTGATTCCCTCCTAAGTAATATGAAAAAAAATAAACACTGCATACATTCTAGTGTTTATAAAGTGCAGATTAGTACAGTACCTAGCAGAGTAATATTTTGGTATAATTTGTCCTGATTGAATTTTATTTATTGAAACTGGCAAGAAATTTATGAGGGAGCTGGTACATTTTTACAAGGTTATAAGAAAATAAGATGGAGTACAGTCTAGAGATTTAGTTTGAGTTAGGTGTAGGCAATGGTTGCTTAGTAAGTAGGATAATTTAGCACAGATTCCCATACAGTATTTAAGGGGAGATACTTTTGTTGGTGGATTGAAAGGCCTCTCGCTGATTCCTCCAAGCTGTGCAACAAAACAGAATCCCTATTTATAGCATTGAGGGTGTCTGTTTTCTGGCATAGTTAGGATGAATTGGTAGCCTTCTAATTTGCCAACAAGAGTGTCTCCTTAAAAGTTGGTACAATAGAAATCTTGGCTTTATTAGTGAAGGTGTACAGTAGTGTTGAGTTTGGGATACACTCTATAGTCTACTCATTCTGTTTTGTGTAAAGTATTCTTAGCTTGTATAATAGAATGCATAGTTCACTCTAGTGTTTGTTTGGTAGTGTGGAGTAGCGAGTGAGTGATTTAGTGGTAATAATGATAGTGACAGTAATGGTGATAATAAACATTCCAATTCAGTACTTTATTGGTGATGACAATAATCATGATGGGAATAATTAATGACAGTGAGAATGATGATGGTGATGATGAAGTTGATAATAGCAACAATGATGAGAATAATAAATAATGATAATAAAAATGATAACTATGATAAATAACAAATAAATATAATACTCGGTAAAAAAAAATATATAGAAATAGTATAAATAATTATGATAATAATATATTAATGATAATAAATCTTAATTAAGGGTAATATATTGGAGTGCTACTGAATCTTCCTCCAAACTTTGTAACAATGAGGTGAATTGTATCCAGGGATAGTTTGGCTATAAGTACCAACCCAGTAAAACCATAAGATTCTTCCCTTTAAAATGACATCAGAATAACTCCCCCCTACCCTCTCTCCCTCCCTCCCTCCCTCCACCCTTCCCACCACCTCCATTTCTCTCCCTCCACATCTCCATCTCTCCCTCCACCACTCCATCTCTCTCTCCTTCCACATCATCTCTCTCTCCCTCCACATCTCCATCTCTTCCTCCCCCACCTCCACCTCCACCTCCACCTCCACCAGGAACCACTTGGATAGCATGGTGTCATCTGGCTCGGCCCTGCCCTCTCCCGCTTCCACCGCCTCCACCTCCCCGCCCACCCGCTCCGTTGGCAGGTACGCTCCGCCCTCCACTGCCGCTCGAATCCCTTCTGCTACTTTCTTCATTTTCCCTCTCCTCGTTGCTTGTCATAAAGGGCGACTAAAAGGGGCATTCACTTCTCAAACTGTCACTTTTTTTTTTTTTTTTCATCTGTTACTTTTTGTGCTTGCTGTCTCACCTTTCAATCACCTTCTACCTCGGGCGCAATATGACCTCGCTGTTGCGGCACCTAATATTGATCAGTCAATCAGTTTTGTTCTCATTATTTTCTTCTCATCTCCTCAATTTGGCTCATGTGGTCTTTCCTCTTTGTCTCCCCAATTCAGCTCATCTCTTCAAATTCCTTTTTTTTTTATCTACTTTATGTTTCTTGTTATTATAGATTTACTTTGTTTAAACTTCAGTGTTGGACTTATCATTTTTTTTTTTTTTTTCAATGTATTAAATTTTGTTGGTGCTGGTTTTCTTTCTTCCTTTGGTACTGTTTCAAATACATCATTATATCTGTAATTAATGTGTAGTATAATTTCCACAGGTATATTATCAATGGCCTTATTTTTCCCAGTGCATTTTACGAGGGAGAGAATTATCTTTTCAGAATTTGTGTTGTACAGTATTTATTTTACACTTTGTATTTCCTTTCAGATTTGTTACCATATACCACTAATTGGGGTAATTAATTGCTTTGAAGGGTATTTTCTCTCATGGGTGAATTGGACGTCTACTGTTTTCCCCAAACTTTACCACATAACTGATCCTGCATTAGTAACACTGAAATTGTCCTTTTTCTGGTATACTGTAGTTTGAAACAATCAGTGGCCATCCAAATCACCCATGATAGATTCTCCCCCAAAATACTGTACTGTAAGTGAGGTAATTGCTTTTAACCACTGACTTATACTTGTTGGGGAGGGCTGATCATTTATATCATCAGAACGAGCATACTAATAATTTAATGTAATGTTTTATATGAGCCGCTCACAGGCACGACTCACCAGTCAGGCATCACACCATCAATATATACAGTCACGAGTCATGATAAATATCCAGGCCTGATGATGGGAGTACTGTATTAAACCAACTCCATCAAGTGTGAGACAGGATAAATTATGTAATATTTCACTGGTATATCAGAGGATTCCAAACTCTAACAATACCCAGATACCTGTTATTATTATTATGGCTCATGACTACATTCCAGTGTTTATAAGATATGGAAATATTTGGTGCATATAATTGGTCTTGGATTGCTCCATGTTTACCGATAGAGCAAAACTAAAAGATGAAACTGCGGATGTAGTACATTTTTTGCCAGGTTAAAAATATGAAGTAAAGTAATGGTGCTGATTTGTGGCACACCTTGGAGGATTTCCCACGCTTCAATGAGAAAATATGATGATGATGATGGTGTTTGGTCAGTTGTTCCTGGATGCGGTTTATTTGCTTTGATCCAGTATAAATAATCATAAACATCACAACATGCAGAACTAACCACCAGTAACTCATAAAAAACAGGTGATGGTTATAATATCATTGGCACCTCAGGGTAATAAACTTATAATTAATATATATATGGGATTGTTGGTTGTTTCCGATACAAAGGGCAGGACATTGGGCCCTGTGCAAAAACTTCCATGGTGTTGACGATGGCATAGTACCGGTACGATGGCTCTGTTGTGTGTCTATGGAGTCTTCATACCGGTACACCATCATCATCGTCACCACCACATGTGTTCTTGCATGTGGCCCGTTGTACTGTCACTCAAAATAGTATCCCAAAGATTTTATGTGTGATGCAACGGTAGATGAATTTTGTCAACTCACACACACCTAAGGGAGACAATGAGAGTCATACTTTTTTATTTTATCATCAGTCATTGAACCCTCCAATATAAGGATACTTTCTTGAGTGATTGTACTTTTGGCCACAAGAATTCATACACATGTTGTTTTCGAGAATTTACAACATATAAAAATGTTAGGCTACGTAACTGCAATACAACATTATTATTAAGTTTGTTGTTTTGCAATCACCGAGTCACTTGGTACACCATTCATTGCAATACTTCCACAATAATAACCGCTCTTTCCATATTATAGCCTGTGTAATTATTCCTGTGGCCAACCGTACCATCAGTTAAACACAGCATCAGCCTGTAGTATAATATGATGTAGTGAAAGGTGAAGTCACAGGTTTATAAGTCTTATCATAATAATGGCTCGGTATATACTGTACACAGTTTCCTTCATCCTCCATCCTCTGTTCATGGGTTTGTTCTAGGGGGACACTTTTAATCATTCAATTTTTCAATGCTAAAAAAATAAAATAAAAATAAGTAAATAGAAAAAAATCATGAGCAAGGTGAATGTGAGTTAAAATATATATCCTTGGAGAGAATTAATAAAAAAAAAAAAAGTAAAAAAAAAACAAGAAATATGAGCAAGGTGAAAATGAGTTGAAATATCGGTACACTGTATATACAATAATTCCATGGCAGAATTAATAGAAAAAAGCAACCCCATATATGGGAGCCTTTTTTGACAGTATTTTGCTACTGTTTCTTCTGGTCCAGGTATTTATATTATACCTAGTAACACCACCACCTCAAGCTCCTTGTTTTGTTGGGAAAATGCAGCAATACCCCATCAATGAAGGATCCTTGTACCGTAATGCCATGTGTTACGCTGGTTGGTGTTATGGGTGTGTTGTATGGCACTGTTTGTAATGAGTTTGTGTACAGTTAACCTTCTTTGTACTTTACAAACTCATAAACCCAGTGGTTAATAATGAGGGTTTACTTTCCTACACAGATTCATAGAAAGTGGAATAATACATACTCATAACAACAGTGTAGAGTAAAGTATTACTGTGTTCTTTAATCAAGGTGAAAATGATTATTTTTTCTGAATAAAACTCATTGGTAGTTTGTAAACACACACCTATGAAGTTAAGCTGGGTAGTGACCTGTAACCATATACAGTATCATGATAATATTAGTGACTGAACCTAACAGTGGGAGATTATTGAGCTGTGTAATAGTTTTGGATATTGACATGTGGAAATTATGAAACATAGTTGAAGAGAATAAAAATAAATAAATACTGTATAGAGGTTGAAGGATGAAGGTACAAGTCTCAAATTACTCATTGAATGAAGGAAAAAGTTCGGGTTTGGTAAATTTCCTGTTTGAAAAGTAGAGAGAGAGAGAGAGAGAGAGTAGCCACTTATGTATAGTGTTCTGAAGAGGTTGGTTGTCTCTTACAGCAATGTGACAACACTCACCACCACCAACGGGGGGCTTGGCTCCCTCCCACCTCCACCTAAGACTGCTCCTACCCTCCCCTTGACCACACCACCACCTCCTAAACAACCCCCCTCCCCTACCATCACCACACCTCCTCCCCCCACCACCACCACCACCACCACTACCCCTCCTCCTCAGACCCCATCCACTGGCCAGCCCCCCCAGACCACCAAAATGAGCCCAAGCAGTGTCATTAAGAATTTCTTCAAGTGCGTACAAGCCTGCCCTGCTTGCCCTATGTTTAATTTCAATCACAGTGTTTGTTGGACTTTTTATAATATTAACTTGTTTGTCTGTCTGCCTTTCCATCCAGCAAAATAGTCAGTCAGTCACTCTGCTGGATTTTTTTTTAAATTATTTCCTTGATTATCTAACATTGTGTGTGTGTGTGTCCTTCCATCCCGCATAATAATAATAATTTGCTGTTTCTTCATGTGCCAAATGTCTCCTCTCCAATTAACATGATTGATTTTGTGTTAAAATGATTTTTGATGTATTAACCCAAAGTTGCTTCTCTTCTTCCATGTCCAATTTCTCTTCAATTAACCAGATTGATTGCTTAAGGATATTTTTTGTGTTAGATTAATATTGATATATTAACCCAACTCAGACAATTGTATGCTGTACATTATCTGGTGCTTCTAAAGGCCCGTAGTCAAAAAGATTCCTCAGCTTGCCCAATGCTCAGAGCTGCCCTGTCGTTTTAATTATTTGTTTATTTGTTATGATATATTATTTTTTATTTTTTTTTAGTTCAAGTCCCAGCCAACACTCAGGGGATTATGCCACTAAAAGACATGAAGTTAGGGACAGCATGCAAGAACTTTCATAGTGTTGATGATGGTGTGGTACCGGTACGACAACTCCATAGACACAACAATACCGAGCCATCGTATCGGTACCACACCAACATCAACACCACAGATGTTCTTGCATACGGCCCAAGGTTACATAAATGGATGGTCAGGGATTAGTGGTGTTATCAGCACTAATATTGGTCTGGTTACTTTAGAAAATGTCATAGAAAGCATAGTGTGGATAACAACTCTGTGTTTCAATGATTCAACAAACCTTCTTGTCCATTTCAATACAGTAATGTAAATATTTGTAAGGGTAACGACACTGTTTCAATGACTCTGCAAACCAACTTGTTCATTACAATACAGTAATAAGAAAGTTAAGAAATGGTGACAGACCATAGAGGCATTTGTACTAAGATGTTACAAGAGAATGGATCAATAAGAGGAAACAAGAACATACTGTAGAGTGAAAAAGCTGTCCATTAATAATTGAGCAACCAAGGCAGCTCCCAGCATCGGGACGCCCCTGGACAATACTTGACTAGGGCCTGAATGGGGTAATACACTTTTGGTACATTGGAGCACCTTAATTCCTCCAAAGTATGCTAGGAAACAACAGGACCAGATAAATAAAAGTAATGGTGTCCTGTTGTTGTTGCTTGGAATAGTTTGGAGGAATCAGTTGCTCCAGATTTACCACCAACACTGTTCATGTCCTTTAATTAACTGTGTTGTGTGTATCTGTGGTGTTTGGCATTGGACTTTACCTTACCTGTTATCTAATTGTATGGTTATGGAACAATACTCAAACCCAAGTTGTTGTGTAAGTATCTGGCTTTACTGTGGTGCTCAACGAGGCATACACTATATTAAAATCTGGCAACATTATTGTAGTACTAAATAAGGCACATTTACTATGTTTAATGTGTATCTAAGGTCACATTACTTGGAAGAAAATTAATAAAAAAATAACTTAGTACTGTATAGATACTGAACGGTAACTCAGTTTTTGTGTATAAACATTAGAGGGATGAGTATTGGTTCCAAACTCTACCACTAACACCAGGCATGAGGTGTACTCTCACCTATTCTCACAATAAAGGGGTCATGAAGTTTGAGTCAATTGGAGGACTATTGATTCCTACAAACAATGCAACCAAAAAGATTCCCTTACATTATATTATATACTGTACTACTGTAATCTGTTTCTCCGACTGTTTGGAGGAATCAGTTGACCTCCAATTTGGCCAGAATAAATGACCGCGTTAAAGGCTTCCGTGAGAACAGCTGCCCGACGACGGAAAAACTATCTGGATGAGTCTTTTAATTTACTCTAATCCAGAAGCATGTGATGTTTTGATAATAGTTTTTTATATTATTTATTATTTTTTAGCCCAGGCTGGTGGAGTCTCTTTACTTCGGAATGCTGTTATTGTTATAGTTTTTTCTCCCCTTGTACTGTACTGTATCCCTCTCGTACACAGTCAGCTTAAATGTACATCATCATCTAAAACATCCTCTTATGGTACCTGTATTAGAGACAACCTTGAACAAAACTTATGGTATGACGAATATGAAAGTTAACTGTGTACGATAGGTTAAATATTCATCGTATTTGGTGTGTGGGATATGAAGGGGGAAGGTGTTGGTTTTGTCATACACACTCAGATTCAATACTGTATAATGATAGTGCCTCATCTTTATTATTGAGAACGGTGTACACTAAAGGCAAAGGTGACCAATTAATGTCCTCACCTGTGAAAGGAAATTAAATGAGAGGGATATGAAGTCGGTCCAGTTTCACTTTAGATGCATAGACAAGTTGGAAATGAGTGAGCATAAGTTGTAATAAAGGGGAAAGATAGATGAATGAAGGTTGTGACTCCAAGTTGTGTGTTGACATTTACAGTACAGAAAATTACCGAGACTTGATTTATTTTTACCTGACAGAGATAGTTTGAATGTGGAAGTAACCTAATGACCCAGTAGAGGCAGTTAGAGTGGAGTCCGATGTTGCTCCTGATAGAACCCCGATGACCCGAATGACCAGCAATACAGTATTAATGTGCAATAACAACCCGTGTCTGTTTGTCTGTCTGTCTGTCTGTCTGGTGTTGTGAGTCTAGCCAAGGGAGGGAGAGAGGCTGAGGATCCGATTGACTAGGTATACAGTTTTGATGCACAACGACATCAACCCAGGCGTGTGTACAGTACAGTACGTGTTTCGAATCTTGTGGGGCTGGCCGAGGGAGAGGCTGGTGACCTGATGTGTAGCTTGGTGCATTCACGTAGGTCGTTTGTGCCGCCGAGCCGAGACGAGGAGAGCGAGACCCAGCGCAAGGCCCACGCCAAGATGGTGCGCTCCACACGACGATCCACACAGGGAGTCACACTCGAGGAAATCAGGTCAGCGGAGCAACTCGTCAAGAATAAACAGCAGCTCCAGAATGTAAGTGCAAAAATAAATAAAGGAGTGGTCAGACATTTATAGGAAGAATAATATGTATGGTGATAGTATGTGAATGGCAAGGATGGATTTGGATAAAGTTTGGGAAATGTAAAAATGGTAAAAGTAGAAAGGGGCATAAAATTAATGGTAAGATTACTGCATCAAATGAATTTGTGTGTGGTGTATTGATATTTCAACTGTTTAATAAATTTGTTTAACATCAAAGGGCGACTGAAAATATAATCTTGTGTGTGATATACTGATATGATAAATATTTAATAGGTAATATCAAGTGATTTCTCTATAACATAAACTTGTGTGTGATCTATTGAGACTGATGTGACAAGTGTTTAATATGATATACTGTAATATTAAGAGTCAAGTATATAACATAAATCTGTGTGTGATCTATTTACATGACAAGTGTTTAATAGGTCATATCAAGTGTTGACTGTTAACATAAAGTTGTGCCTGATCTATTATGACTTTGATGTGATAAGTGTTTAGCAGGTTAGGGTAATATAAAGTTTTGACTTGTGTGTGCAGACCTCTAGTCCAGACAGCAAGGAGAGCAGTGCTGGTGGAGCCCCGGCCTCTCCCTCCTCAGCCAAGCCAAAGCCAGACTCACCCACCAAAGGGGATGATGAAGAACGCAGGCCTTCATGGCGACTCAAAGTGGATGACACAGATAAGAACAGGGTAAGAGCTTTCTATAGGTGTGTGTTTGGCTGTGTCTGGTTGGCTGGCTGGCTGGCTGTGTGAGTGTGTCTGTGTATGTGTGTCTGTGTGTGTCATCTCTATTAGTAATGTAGTGCAAGTGTCTGTCTATTCATATGTCTGTTTATAAGTTGTATCAAATTGTTTATATGTCCATCTGTATGAATCTATTAGTACTGTATGTGTCTTTATATTTAAATTTATATACTGATATACTGTTTACCTGTACTGTATTTAGCTGTTTATAATGTCCAACTACAAAGTATGAATTGTATGTGTCCACTCTGTATGTATCTGTTTATTTATCTACTTTATGTATTGAGTCAAGCCTTGTGTTTTGACATACAGTACTGTCCCTCACGGTCATGTCTGGTGACTCTTGCAGTTCTCGTTGGAAAATGTGCGGACCAAAGAGAAGGGTGAGAGTGAGGCCGACCCCGACACACCAACAGTCACCGTACAACTCCGGAAAAAGAACACAGACGAGAAGCCAGGTTAGTCTTATGTAACACAAGTACAGTACAGGTGGAATATTAATTAAGAGAGGTATTATTAAGGCACAGTGTTATTGGAGGTAAATCTGGAGCAAGTGATTCTTTCAAACTATTCCAAGCAACAGGATACCATTATATTTATTCATTGGGTTTGTTTCCTGTACATACTTTGGAGGAATGAAGGCAGTCCAATATAACAAATGTATATTATCCCCTTAATAGATAATAACATAGTTCCTTTCCAATCATGTACAGTTTCTAAGGAGTGGAGTAATTGGTGTAAAACATGATACTATTTGATAGAGTAAATTATAATGAATGATGATATTACTATACACTTTTTATCTCCCTCTTGGATTGGTGCAGTGGCCAGAGGCTTACATTTAATAGCCATTTTTTGTAGGCAGCCAACTCATGGTGGTAATATTATACAAGGAAAAGGATCTTTGTTGCTTAAATAGTAGTACTTTAGGCTCTCCATCGCACCTAGCAACTCCACATGCTCCCCTCAATAACTCATCTCCACTGCACCTATTCTAGATTGATGAATCCTACTCCATGTCCATGTCTCAGATCCATATTTGTGTTTTTTATTGATATTTATTTTTCTTATTGCTATTTGTATTTCCTTATTGCTATTTTTTTTATTATTGCTGTATGTTTTTCTTCTTTATCTATTTGTATCTCCATATTGCTATTCATTTTTCCTTGACCATGAAAACAAGTCATCATCTATTTCCTTTCTTGAGCAGATGATGAGAAGGAAGGTGAGCGTAACTCCCAGACCCGCGAGGGAACCCAAGCTGCCATCCAACGAAGGAAAAAGCCCAAGAGGCGTTCCACTGGCCGCGTCCAAGTCAACATGGATGTGAGTATCTGTGATAGTGTGTGTCTGTGGGACATGTGCAAGAATGTAGGCAGTGTTGTTGATGGCGTGGTACCGGTACAACGGCTCTGTAGTGTGTCTGTGGAGTCATCATACCAGTGCTGTACCACACCATCGTCAATGCTACGACAGTTCTTGCATATCACACGGCCCTTTGTGTTACTTTGGAGTTCTTGCATATCACACGGCCCTTTGTGTTACTTTGGTAGAGTTGTGTTGAGGTGGTATTATCTTATGATAGATTGAAGATTTGCTGATTCTTCTAAACTGTGGTAAAATGGATCCCATACTCTTATACTGAGTTAACCTGTTATTTGGGAAAGTTTGGAGGAATTAGTAGCTTTCCAGTTTGACCATAAAACAATATTCCCTTAAGGTGAAGTGTTTCATTGTAGGTTAAAATGGTCTACTATGCCTTTTATTATTATCCAATCATGGGGAGGCTGTGTTTTGGTGGGTGAAATGGAGGGCTACTGATTCCTTTAAATTATGCCAGGAAACAGATGCCTTCAGTGTATGAATAGGGGATATGTTTTTTTGTGTAGTTTGGAGGAAGCAGCAGCCCCCCCTACCCCTTCTCAGACACTAACAATGTAAACAGACTCTCCTGGGAACATTATTTTGAAAACTGAGAAAGTTTGCAAACCAATATTAATGAGTCTGAGATGTAGATGAAGAATTGGAGACTATTGATTACTCCAAACTATGCCAGAACACTAATACACACCCCTACTGGAGTCTGTTACACAATGGCATAATTTGTAAGAATCAATAGTCTCCAATTAACTAACATTACAGTCTATGCATTTGTTTCAAGGATACTGAAGTGCATATGATATATTTTAAGCAGAAGATAAGTATTTTCTTCACTATATTAACATGATCAAGTACAATCTGATTCACCTTCAACACAAAGGGTTAGTGTACGGTAGTGATGATGTACACAAGGTAAAAAAAAACTGGAGCATAAGGGGTCTAATGAGTGTGTAAATGATGGGCACAGCTTTACTCATGATGCCCTGGGAAGAAACACACACACACACACACATGAATGCAACACAACACAACACACACACACACACACACACACACACACAAAGGTTTTTTTCAATATCCATCCATCGTCTAGGGCATCTCGATGTTTCACATGCAAATTGCACCCATAGTTTTTATTACCTTGTTTACATCTATATATTTTGTCTTCATTATTACCGTACCAACACATGACAAAAGGTTGGTGTAGAATAGTGGTGGTATATACAGTACGTCAATATATACTTTTATTTTCACATTACCACCTCCATCAGTATCTGGTCAATGTATGGGGTGTGATTATGATTTTTTATTTTTATTATTTTTCAACCTGGCAAAAAGTAAGCTGGTTCCGTTCTAGCTTAGAGTAAATATTTCCTAATAAATTAAAAGCATTTATATAAATATAAGCACTGTTGAAAAGACAAACCCTCCTTCTTTTCTTAAAGTTCCATGATATTATGTAGAAAATGAATCAATTGTTTTAATTTTTGAGTGTACAGTACTTGGTCTTAGTTAACATTACATTTTTGAACACGAGTTATGATGAAAGGACCAGTGTAGTTTTGCCAGGAAAAAAATAATGCACTGTAGTTGATTGGTTACTTGCTGAGACACTTGTAATTGTTATTTTTGGTTCAGCTCCAAATTCTTCAGAGGGACAACGAATTGGTGGCTTCATTTGCATTTTTGGTTTGATGGGCAAAGTTGACAAAATTGCTTGGGAAGATTGATTTGATTTCTGTTTTCTGCATATTATTATTGTATTATTATTATTATTTTTATTATTATTATTATTAGTTTATCTTACTTTAAATTTTGCTTGGGATATTATGATTTAATTTATGCTCCATGCACAATTTCTTTTGTTTGTTGATTTGTTAAAAACATACTGCCCACTCCCCCCCCCCCCCTACCGTCACCCACTCCTCGGCCTTTGACACGGCTGCAGGACATTGACCCAGAGAAGCGCGCCCAACGCCAACAGCAGCGGCAGGGTGACGAGGGCAGTGAGGAGGAGGAGGAGGAAGATGCGGTAAGTCTCCCTCAAGCACACACACATACACAAACACACACAATCCATTATATATATAGTAGTGCTTTTAAAACACTTTGTTGTGCTTTTTGGATGATTTTGCTTGGTGTGTTGATTTGTATGTTATGGGCAATGAGACTTTGTTACTGTTTACTGTAGCAGATTTCTCCAGATTGCACTATGAAACCACCACCACCAATACTGTACTGATAATACATAATACATTTACATATACAGGTAACTCAAACCTTATGCAAGATTATAATTATGTGCATCATCAGGTTAACATGAGCTCCAAAATACATATCTTCTCAATTTGCACATATTTCTTCATAGTATCATGCACCAAATTTTTGTATACAAGATTTGATATTTACATAGCCTCTTCATGAATATACTAACACGCTGTATGATACTTACATAAAATTATTGTTACCTGTATGTATTACACCTGGAGAAATCAATACAGTATCTTTCAGTTTGCTGACAAAATCAATTGAGGTCCTGTACAACCTGTCTGCTTATGTCCGTACTTTTAGAGCGCAAGTTCATACCTATAATTATTTCCCTGGAAAGTCAATGGTGTAACAGTGCATGTACAGTATGTATGTATGTTGTGGATTGAGGCATATATTTCATTCTTGTTATTTATATTTTACCCTGGGTGTCATTACTTTCTAATTTCACAGGTAACATTTCCATTCTCATGTATTATATTATTACTGCCCTCTCTGTATTTTTACTATATACAACACAGCAGATTACCCTATATTACAACAACAACAACCATTCTTATGTATATTGTGATGTTTGTTATTGTGTTGTGCTTGATCGTTCTGTTATTGTTATTCTTGTCCTTTCTGTTCTTTTGATAATCTTGTCTTTTCTGTTTTTGTGTTATTCTTGTTCTTTCTATTCATGTGTTATTTTTTATCTTTCTGTTGTGTTATTTTTGTGATGTTCTTGGTGTTATTGTTCATGACTTTGTTACTATTATTCTCTCAGTGTTATTGCTGTTTCACTTGTAACATTTACCACTGATGTTGTGAAATGAAAAATCCCAGAATATATCGTATTTTTGACAAACAGGTCCTTCTAGTTTGTATTTACATTTATTTATTAATTTAGTTAGTTATTTTGTTACTGTACAAGGAATAGGGCAATGAGTATAGAAGTGAAGAAAATGCTACATGATAGTGTGGTAAACCCAACATTGACATACGGGATTGAAACGTGGATGATGATGGAAAGACATAAATCAAAAGTTAGAGGGGTGGAAATGAGTTACCTTAGAAGTGCATGGAGAGACAGACTGACCAATGAAGAGGTATGGGAGCAGTGTGGTGTGTGTGTGGAGTGACATGGAGAGACAGACTGACCAATGAAAAGGTATGGGAGCAGTGTGGTGTGTGTGTGGAGTGACATGGAGAGACAGACTGACCAATGAAGAGATACGAGAGCAGGGAGCAGTGTGGTGTGTGTGTGGACGTGTTGGAAAGTGTGAAAAGAAACACCATGAGGTGGTTTGGTCATGTGGAGCGTATGGGAAGCGAGAGGTTGGTTAAAAGAGAAGCATGAGAGTGAGGTGGAGGGACGGAAGGGGAGGGGCAGACGGAGAGTGTGGTAGAGGGATGGAGTTGAGAGGTATGTGAGGGAGGAGTTAACAGGGAACAGGGATTGATGGAGGCGATTCATTTGTGGCCACCCCTTCGGAGATTAAGGCATCTGACAATAGTTTTTTTTGTTTTGTTTTTCCATCATGTATATTTTATGTCTTTGCTGTTTCTTACTACAGTACTGAGGAAAATTAATTAATAACTTTTAAGGGGAGATTACAGTGTTGGTAAATCTGGATCAATATATTCCTCCTAACTATTCCAAGCAACAGGCCACTCCTATTATTACTTATGTTATCCTGTTTCTTGGCATATTTTGGAGGAATCAAGGCACTATAATAGACCAAAAGTATACTCTCCCCTTAAGGAAAATAAAATGTCCTTTTTTTGTAATTTAGAAGGCTACTGAATCCTCCATACCATCCAGGAAACATTGTTAAAGTCTGTTCAAAACTTGTGTTCCGTTGGCCTCTTATGCTTAGATAGATAGATAGATAGACAGATAAGAGATAGATAGAAATAGAGACAGATATAGATAAATAGAAAGATATAGATAGAAATAGACAGATAGATAGAGGAAAATGGAACACAAGTTTTGAACAGACTATAGTAACATTATGGTGACTCTTTGTTTACTCACATTGTTTAGAGGAATTAGTTGACCTCAAATTTACCCATAGAAAGTTCTCCCATTGAGTAAAATATATGAAAAATAATGAATTGGATAAAACCAGAAGAACGAATCGTTAAAAATTATATAAAAATAATACAGTAATAATAATAATAAATAGAAATACCATGAATTAAAAAATGCCATATATTTAATCCCTTTGAATTCGCATATCACTGCCAAAATAAACACTAACTCCAATGTACCAAAATTATCCTATCCTCTTAATTAAAAAATGCCATAATATTTAATCCCTTTGAAGTCGCATATCACTGCCAAAATAAACAGTAGTGATTCATTTCTCGGTATACATTTGGCTGAGGCGGTGATGGCTCGGGTTCATTCTTATACACCCGTTGCTGTCACTGTGTATAGTTTATTGTGAGGGAATATGTGGTGTGTGTGTGTTATATATTTAATGTAGTGGTGGTAATGTAGAAAGAATGTATGTAATAATAATAATAATAATAATAATAATAATAAAAGGTTTATTGAGTGAGGCAGCCGAGGGCTGAAAATATATACAGTAAATTCTCTCTAAACCGGAACTCAGAACCTCGGAGTATTCGAAACCTCGGAGAGTTTTCTCCGAGAGAGAAAATATGAAAAAAAACATAAAAAAACAGAAAAACAAAAACAAAACACGATCTTGGGATTTTTCCCGGGCGGGTATGGCAACTCTGACGAGCAGCGATTTGATGGATCTTTTTCGGCACAATAGTGCTGCCAATTACTTTTTTCCTTCAAAAATATAAAGTTATTACAGGTAGTGTCTTAATAATTTCACTTAACAATATTTTAGCCAAATTTCGAATTTCGAAAAAAATCGAATTTTGTTATTGTTATGAATTAAGTGTTACCAGATTAGACAACTAAGTGAATTACCAGGTGAGCTAAGACCACCTAGAACTACCAGAGATTGTTATTCACTCACTGAGTCAACTGCTGCCTCACATTGAAGATTAAAATAAAATAAAAAACAATTATTTCATTTTCAGATATATTGAGACATCCATACACAAATAAATACACAAGTACACATACATACATACATAGACAAGTGACACGCGCGGTAACAATTGGACCTGGTAACAGTTCGTTCCCGCCTTTCCTCAGTCTAGTTTAAACTCTCGTCCGCCATATACTTCCCTGGATCGTGATTTATTTAGCTCAAATATGCCGCCTGAACGCCATCCCAAGAAACATACGAAGCCCACAGAGAAGGGCAAGAAGCCAGGGAGAAGCCATGTATCATTAACACTGGCTCAGAAGCTAAAAGTGCTGGAGAAGATTGAAAAAGGTGCGCGTGTGTCTTGCCTTGCGGTTGAGTATGGCGTTGGTCAGTCGACTATTTATGATATAAAATATAAGGCCGCCCAGCTTCGTGCCTATGCCTCAAAAAGTGAGAACATAAAAGAGATGGAAAGTCGTAAAACCCTTCGCAAACCAGTATTGAAAGACCTTGATGATGTACTTTATAAATTGTTGTGTCTATATGTATGGGTTCGTATACGTATACGTATACGTAAGCGAACTCGTAACTCCGGAATTTTCATTAATCCGGAGATCCAAAACTCCCTTGCCTTCCGGATTTGAGAGAATTTACTGTATGTATGGATGTGTATGTGTTATATATTTAATGTAGTGGTGGTAATGTAGAAAGAATGTATGTATGGATGTGTATGTGTGTTATATATTGGAAGTAGTGGTGGTAATGTAGAAAGAATGTATGTATGGATGTGTATGTGTGTTATATATTAGAAGCAGTGGTGGTAATGAAGACAGAATGTGTGTGTTATGTTAAATATATTTAAGCTTATTATCTGTATAGTAAGTACAGTAGCCTTAAGGGTATATTCTCTTGTTGATGAATTGGAAGGTCTGTGATTCCTCCAAACAGTGCCAGGAAACAGACAACTCTAATGATAGTATCCTTAATGAGGCATCTGTTTCGTGGAAGAGTTTGGAGGAATCATTCGCTCCAGATTTACCAACACTAATGACTTTTTCTCTCGCTGGATAATAACACTCTCTCTCTCGCTAAATATTTCTCATCTTCGTTTTTCATTATCACTGCAGTCTGATTCCTGTACATAGGAGGAATCAGTAGCCCTCAGTCCGTCCAAGCATATTACCCTACTTGATATACCTCTCATATGCTCGTGAAGACATTAAGAGGTCGGCAGTATATTTTAAAAACTAGGACGATTGTGTACGAGTATAATTGTGTGGTGTCCCTGATATTTTGTGTTGATATAGAAGTGCCAGTTAGAGGTGGGTTAGGTGGTGGTGGTGGGTTAGGTGGTGGTGGTGGTGGTGGTGGTGGGAGTGGGAGAGAGAGCAGGTGACAGGTGGTGTGGTAGGTGGCTGCTGATAGAAGAGAGAGAGAGGGGTTCACTGTTTTGAAATATTCTGTCTCTAGGCACAGGCTCTTGCATTTAGTGTGGGTCGGGTCAACAACAACATACACACAAGCACATGGACACATGCACAAGCACACACAAATGCACACTAGCACATGCACACACTCACAAGTACAAACACACACATTCTGTCCCTTTCTGTCTTCCTTTTTGGATCTTCAGCTGTCTCTCCTTTCCTTCTTTCTCCTTCATGTTTACTCTTACATCTCTATCTCCTCTATTTCATTTGGAATGTCACTATCTTGGTTCTCTCTCTCTAGCCTTATGCAAGAACATCCATTGTGGTGATGATGGCATGATACTAGTACAATGACTCCATAGACACACTACCACTGAGTCATCATACCACTACCATACCATCATTAACACTACCAGTGATGTTCTTGAATACAGCCCAAAGCTTCATGTCTCTATGTGTGTGTTTATCTTCTGTTCCAACAAAGCAAAAACCCACACAGTTGCACATGATCCTTCCCCTCACATGACTGTCATCCCTTCCAAGTCTTTTTGTGTGTGTGTAACTTTGTGAGCATTTAAGGGGAGATTCTCTTGTTGGTGAATTGGAAGGTCTGTGATTCCTCCAAACTATGCCACCAAATAGTTCCTAATAGTACCATTGAGGGCATCTATTTCCTGACATATATAGTTTGGAGGAATCGGAGAGCCTTCCAATTCACCAACCAAAATAATCTCCCCTTTAACCAGGTGTGGGTAGGGTGAAGTGACTTGGCGATATAATACCAGGCTTCTAGATTCACAAGGAGAGGCAGTGGTAGTGGTCGTGGTGGTAGAGGGGTGATAGCATAAAACAAGACGTCACAAGTTACCAAAATAGCCAAGTAGGGTGGAAATAGCCCACCTCCTGCTGGGTTGGGCTGGTTGGTTTGGCAGTGCTGACGTACATACAGTTGCTCACACATGACTCGAGGCCACCTCATCCACCATAATGCTGGGGTTGTATCTGGTAACAATGGGAGCTGTGAACTGGACAGATATTCAGTCGTCTGTTAGGGTAAAGCAAACCCAATGATATTTTGTCACACACACACACACAGACTGAGAGAGAGAGAGAGAGAGAGAAAGAGAGAGAGAGAGAGAGAGACACACACACACACACAGACATAACATATTATACAAAGTACTGTAATTGACTTGTCACACCCATTGTGATGTATTACAACCACAGTATTACAACACATATATACAAATAATAATACATTCATTAATTTGAGACACACAGGTTTTGAAATACTGCACCAGTTCTGAAACCCATATAGGGAAGGGAAGGGGAAGGTGGGAAATGAGTAGGGAAGGGAAGGAAAGTAAAGAGGAGGGTGAGAGATGGGTAGGGAAGGGGAAGGAGGGAAAATGGTAGGGTGAAGTTATGGAGGAATTTGTGATGGGCATAGGTGGTATTATAGGTGGGTGTAGTTAAAATGTAGTAAGGTGTTAGGGGCCTTTTATTGATGGGTGGGTGTAGTTTTAATGTAGTATTAGTGGGAGTAGGTGGATGTAGTTATAGTTTACAGTAGTGAGGTGGTATTATTGATGGGTGTAGGTGGGTGTAGTTATAGTGTAATAAAGTTATATGTTGCCTTTCATAGATGGGTGTAGTGGGTGTAGTAAGGTGTATTATAGGTGGGTGTAGGTATAGTGTAGTAAGGTGATACTATAGATGGATTTAGTGAGGGAGGTTAGTTATATACAAAGTTGTCTTGACATTTAAACTCTATGATGGTACAAGGAATGAAGCAGGTGGATAGATTCTACAAACACCTTACATAAAACAATGCCTGCCTGCCTCACTGGTCACACCCCAGAAATACTGTACAACACACACACACACACACACACACACACACACACACACACACACACACACACACACACACACACACACACACACACACACACACACACACACACTTCCTTTGTACTACTTCCGTGTTCCTCCAGGTGCTCACTGACAAGAAAAGTGTTAATGGTGCTTTTATATATATAAAATATATGTTTATATATATTTTTTTTTACTTTGAAAGAAAAAAAAAAGGCCCCGGTTTGATCCCACCTTTTTACTTCACACATTTTTTGTTAAATATTATAATAACCAAGAAAACGTTAATTTCGCGAAGCAATAATATACGGTACAGTATACAGTATATATATATATCTGGAGTGAATGTTCACCCTGTTGAGTATTATAGTTACATTACATTCGCTACTTAAAAGTTATGATGACCAAAGAGCAACTTTGAGGATAATGTTTGTTTGTTTGTTTGTTTTTGTTTGTATTCATGAGTGATTTTTATACTTTGACTGTGCATGCCAAACTATAAACATTGAGAGAGACAGAGAGAGAGATGAGAGATAATTTATTAATATGATAAAATGAGAGAGAAAGGAGGGGGGGGAGGGATATGACAACTCACCTGACCTCAGCGGTGATAATAATGACATGTTAACACACATCATGCCATCACTTTTATTTATGGAGGCTCATTAATTTTTGAGCTTTATTTGAGCGGTAGATGACACACACACACACGAACTCAGAAGATAGATATAAAAAACTTATGTCAACAAGGAATACCTACAATGAGTGGACACAGTAAGAAATTAATTAAAATAAGAGGAGATAAAGATGTACAGAATATAGTTTTCCAAATACTGTAGAGTACCGGTAATAGACGAATGGAATAAATAACCGGAAGAAGTGGTGTGTGTCAAAAACATACATGTACATAGATTTAAAGAAAAATATGATAATTGTGATTTAAAATACGGGACATTATGAGCTTGACTCAATCCTGTAAAGATACAAATAGGTAAGAACAACACACACACACACAGACTGAGAGAGAGAGAAAGAGAGAAGGAGACAGACAGACAGACAGACAGACAGACAGACAGACAGACAGACAGACAGACAGACAGACAGACAGACATAAGCATACACAAATACCTATATACCCAGTAGGAACCTTGGCACAAACCTTACTCACTTCTATTTTACAAGTGTTGCTGTCTAATTTGGACTCTTACATCATAATAATTGGCTTCAGGAAAACTTAGGGTGGTAATTCACTTTTATTACATTGGAGTGCCTTGATTCCTCCAAAGTATGCCAGGAAACAGGACCAAATGAACAAAAATAATGGTGTTATGTTGCTTGAAATAGTTTGGAGGAATCGATTGCCCCTGATTTACCAACACTGTACTTCCACCTTAAGCAACTGAACACTATTATTTTTGTTCATCTGGTCCTGTTTCTTGGCATACTTTGGAGGAATCAAGGCACTCCAATGTAACAAAAGGGACACCCCATTAACGACACTTAATTTAATACAAGTGATTATATTATATTTTTGGTGTAGTGACTTGATTCCTTCATAGGGTATCACGAAACAAACAAACAAACAAACAACAGGACCACCACATGAACAGTCTGAAAAAAAAAAAAAAAAAAAAAAAAAAACGGAACCGTCTATACATTGACAATAATTAACTATAAAATATATATAGATAGCCTAGATCAGTAAGTTGATAAATAATTGGGTAGGTGGGTTGGTTTGTAGGTAGGCAGGTAACCTTCCTCTTATTTACCTTCAAAGTGAGTATATTTATCACCTATATAAGGATAAGGAGGGTATGTATGTGTGTGTGTGTATGTATGTCAGGGACGGGACAATATAGGACACACACACACATACACACCATCAATACATGTGAGGCCTGATTATGAGTGAAGTAAATGATGAAACAATGACAAGTTGGTTTGGTTGTGGTTGTGGTGGTAGTTGTTAGTGGTAGTTTTGGTTGTGGATATGGTGGTTGGTAGTGGTGGGTAAGATGGTTGTAGTATAATAGTGGTAGTGATAATGGCTGTGGTTTTGGTTGTAGTGGTAGTGGTGGCAGTAGTATTGGTGGTAGTTATGGTAGTAGTATTTACCTACCTACCTACCTACATACAAACCAACCAACCCACACACCCACTTACCTTTTTGTCTTCTAACATACCTACCCACTTACTGTATTTACCTATCTAAATCAACCCACTCACCCACCTACAAACCAACCTACCCACCCACCAACTTTCCCACCTACCCACTTACCCATAAACCTACCAACAAACCAACCCACTCTCCCACCTACCCACACTCTTACCCACTTGTCCACGACATAATAATTCATGCCAATTTCATAACATTACATACTGTACCTATTACATTATCATGACATAACATTACATAGCTATACTTCATAATATTAGACAGATAGACAGACACACAGACAGTTCAAGTTGGCAGGTTGGTAGTTCTTTCTTTCTCTACACGTGGTATATTTGGCTCATCCCTGTACCATCCCTCACACACACACACACACACACACACACACACACACACACACACACACTCCATTTTACTCCCTCACTCACACACCCTTCATTTTACTCCCTCACACACACCCTCCATGTACCCACACCACACACCCTTTTCCTCCCTCCCTCCATACCCCACCACCCACCCCTGGTACATAAACAAAAGTATTATATATACTGTATATACAGTATGTATAATATGTATAAGTATTTATCTAACTGTCTTTCTGTGCTTGGTGTCTGTCTGTCTGTCTTTATAATATTTAAGTATTTATCTAACTGTCTGTCTGTATAATATGTAAGTATTTATCTAACTGTCTGTGTGTCTGTCTGTCTGTTTGTGTTTGTCATTATGTACTAGTTGGTAAAGGGTCATTAAATGGAGATAATCTTGTTAATTGTTGAATTGGAAGGCCACTAATTCCTCCTAAATATGCCAGGAAACAGATGACCTCAGTGTTGTTATAGTGGTGGAACTGTTTGGTGGCATAGCATGGAGGAGTCACTACAGTATCCACCCTCCAATTCAACCAACAAGAATAAGTATCTCACCGTAAAGAGAGTACAGTATACAGTCGAGGCTCATAGGCCCGTAGTTTTAAAAAAATTGAGGGCCCTTACTGGAGCTCTATGAACCCTCCAAATAATCCAGGCCACAAAATGCTTCAGTGTTTCGAATAGCGAATCTGTTGCCTGGAGTAGTTTGGAGAATTCATAGAGCTCTAGTAAGGGCCCTCGATTTTTTTTAAACTACGGGTGATAATCCTTGACCAGACTAACCCTTACTTACACCCTGATTAAGGAATATGTGCCGTGACTGTACAAGCACATAATAAATATACAGTATATATATGTAAATTTGGGTACCATAGTCCTTAGCCCACCTGAGTTGAAACCTGAGATCTGAAGTGCCTGTGTATGTATGTATGTATGTATGAATATAATCTGTATATATTTTTATAAATCTCTCTCTCTCTCTCACTCACTCACTCACTCACTCACTCACTCACTCACTCACTCACTCACTCACTCACTCACTCTCAAATAATAATAAAGTTAAATTTGTGTTTTTTTCTTTCTCTTTGTAGGTAAGTGTTGGTGATGTTGGTATTGGTTCCCTTCCTTGGCGTGCGTGGCTTCAGGTACAGTACTATAACATGGATTGGAGTACCTTGATTCCTCCAAAGTGTACCACGAATCAGGCAGGGACCAGGTTAAAAAAAAGTGATGGTCGCCTGTTGCCTGGAATAGTTTTGGGGAATCATTTACTCCACATTTATCAACACTGTAATTATTCTTCTGGATGTTTATATTAGATATTTTAAAGAGATTTTATTTTTCTCTTGTTAGTTAATTGGAAGGCTACTGATTCCTCCAAAGTATGACATAAATCAGACGGCTTACAAATAATATACAGTAGTTTTTTTTCTTGATTATGTTTACAAATGAGGGGGGACTAATATTGAAGTTTCTTATTTGATTATGAATTAAAAATAATTATTATCCCTTTATTTTGGTGATATCGTTCGTTTGGAGACAACCATGAAGGAAAAATATTACGTTAAATTTTGGGCTCGATTTATTTAAAGTCCTCCTATTTACATACTGTACATATGTCAGTAGTGTGAGATTTTTTTATTTTTGTTGATCAGTTTATTTATTTTATATATTTATTTTATCTTATTTAGTTAGTTTTATTTACTTATTTATGGTGTTTGGGTCACCTGATGAGGATGTATCATTGTGGAGGGAAGGAATGGAAAATAATATTGTGTGTGTGTGTGTATATATATGTATGTATGAATGTATGTGTATGTATGTATGTATGAATGTATGTGTGTGTGTGTATGTATGTATGTATGTATGTATGTATGTATGAATGTATGTGTATGTATGTATGTATGTATGTATGTGTGTGTGTGTGTGTGTATATGTATGTATGTATGTATGTATGTATGTATGTATGTATGTATGTGTGACCAAATTGTACGGATGACCCCATAGGAGAACACACACACACACACACATCACGTCTAAATGTTTGTAAGTATGTTGGCATCAGTATAGTGAGTACTGTATGGTCCATTATGGTAGTAAGGATATGTTTACTGGTACACAACATTTTATACACACCACTACCATCACCATTATTACACATTACATCACTACCACCATCACTACTACCACCACTTCTACTACCACTATCATTACTACTACCACCATCACCACTTCTACCATCACTATCATCTTCACTCCTAACATACTTTCACATAATCATCACTACTAATACTATCACCACTACCCTCCCTATCATCACCCACATCACCATAGCATACATTCTCTCTCTCTCTCTCTCTCTCTCTCTCTCTCTCTCTCTCTCTCTCTCTCTCTCTCTCTCTCTCTCTCTCTCTCTCTCTCTCCTCTCTCTCTCTCTCTCTCTCTTAAATAGGTAATAAAAACATACATTGGAGTCTTGGGTATAGGATGTGGGTAGAAAAGGAAGGTGGGTAGTAGTAGTAGTAGCAGGATAGTGGTTGTTTTATATGCATAGTAGTAGTAAGATAATGGTTGTTGCATAGTAGTAGTAGTAGTAGTAGTAGTAGGAGTTGCAGGATAGTGGTTGTCTTATATGCAAAGTAGTAGTAGTAGTAGTTGTTGTTGTAGGATAGTGATTATTTAGTAGGTAGGATAGTGTTGGTAGTGTAATGCTTCTCGGAGGTAGTAGTTGTGGTGGTAGTAGTAGTAGTGAATTTGGTAGCAAAGTAATGGTGGTAGTAGTAGTGATGTAGGTATTGGTAGTGATTGTGGTAGTTGTAGTGATGTAGGTAGTGGTAGTGATGGTGGTAGTTGTAGTGATGTAGGTAGTGGTAGTAGTGGTAGTGATGGTGGTAGTTGTAGTGATGTAGGTAGTGGTAGTAGTGGTAGTGATGGTGGTAGTTGTAGTGATGTAGGTAGTGGTAGTAGTGGTAGTGATGGTGGTAGTTGTAGTGATGTAGGTAGTGGTAGTGGTAGTGATGGTGGTAGTTGTAGTGATGTAGGTAGTGGTAGTGGTGGTGGTAGTTGTAGTGATGTAGGTAGTGGTAGTGGTAGTGATGGTGGTAGTGGTGGTTGCTGTATAAAGGCGTGTGAATAAAGAGACAAGTGGATGATTGCTACACACACACACACACACACATTCGTACAATCAAACTCTCTCTCTCTCTCTCTCTCTCTCCTCTCTCTCTCTCTCTCTCTCTCTCTCTCTCTCTCTCTCTCTCTCTCTCTATCTATCTATCTATCTATCTATCTCTCTCTCTCTCTCTCTCTCTCTCTCTCTCTCTCTCTCTCTCTCTCTCTCTCTCTCTCTCTCTCTCTCTCTCTCTCTCTCTCTATCTCTATCTCTCTCTATCTCTCTATCTCTCTCTCTCTCGACGGTAATAATAATAATACTCTCCATCACCAATATAAACTCCCTTCTTGACCCACATTACACACACACACACACACACACCATCAACATCTTGGCACACACATAAACATACATACATACATTCATACACTTTCAACATCTTGGCGCGCGCGCACACACATATACACATACATAAACACACATACACATATACATACATAAACACACATACACACATACATAAACACACATACATAAACACACATACACACATACATACATAAACACACATACATACATAAACACACATACATATAAACACACATACACATACATAAACATAAACACATATATAAACACACATTCGTACATTCAACAACATTCAACATAAATTTTGGTCTCGATTTAAAGTCCTCCTATTTACATACAGACGTCAGTAGTGTGAAATTTTTTTAATTTTTGTTGATCAGTTTATTTATTTTATATATTTATTTTTATCTTATTTAGTTTTATTTACTTATTTATGGTGTTTGGGTCACCTGATGAGGATGTATCATTGTGGAGGGAAGGAATGGAAGAGGGAGGGGTGGAGGGAAGAGGGAGGGGTGGAAGGAAGAGGGAGGGGTGGAGGGAAGAGGGAGGGGTGGAGGGAAGAGGGAGGGGTGGCATGTACAGATCGCTTCTGGGACCCAAAAATATATAATTTTCGGTTGTTTTGAGAAGGGGGAGGGGAGGGGTGTAGGGAGGGTAAGATGGAGAGGTAAGGGGGGGAGGGTGTAGGGAGGAGAGAGGGTGAGAGTGTTAAGGGAGAAGGGAGTGATAGACTTGTGCGTTGCTGTTGGTGTATTTATGGAACACACACACACACACACACACACACACACACACACACACACACACACACACACACAAAATAAGGATGGTACCTGGTAACTTACATTACGTCACTCACCTCAGGACAGTCTCTCTCTCTCACACACACACACACACACACACACACACACACACACAGATAAGTATATATAAACGCACACAAACAGGCAGACAGACAGATAAGTACACACAAACAAATAATTACATAGAAACACACAAACATACATAAGTACACACACACACATTACATACATAATCTGCATAATAACTATTCAAACTAATTAACCAATATGTATGTGTGTGTGCATGTGTGTTTCTATATACTTATCTGTGTGTGTGTGTGTGTGTTTGTTTGTTTCTATATACTTATATCTGTGTGTGTGTGTGTGTGTTTCTATATACTTTTCTGTGTGTGTGTATGTATGTATATATATATGTGTGTGTGTGTTTGTTTGTATATACTTTTGTGTGTGAGTGTGTATGTGTGTATGGGGTGAGTCATGGGTTAGGGCAAGCGACTGTATCAGATCTTATATACATTTCCTCGTGACGATTCCTGTGTTTTCCTTGAAGTCATACCTATTCTCTCTCTCTCTCTCTCTCTCTCTCTCTCTCTCTCTCTCTCTCTCTCTCTCTCTCTCTCTCTCTCTCTCTCTCTCTCTCTCTACCACCTTTTACTAGCCTTTCCAGTAACATTCCTTCCCTTTCTCTTAGTCTATTTTCAATCTCTCCTTTTACATTATCTCTATGCATCACACACACACACAGGCTTCCATCAAACCCTCTCTCCCCTCCCCCTCTCTCTCCCCTCCCCCTCCCCTCCCCCTCTCTCCCCTCCCCCTCTTTCCCCTCCCCTCCCCTCCCCCGTTTTCCCCCTCACTGCTCACTCAACACGGAGCATTTTTGTTTTTTCCCCTCAGGTGTGTTCATTAAAGGATGCACCTGTTTAAACTCACTCACTCCCTCTTTCTTCCACCTTCTCCCCTCACCTCACTATTACCTACCTTACCTTTCCTTACCTCCCCTTACCTCACATAACTTACCTTACCTTCCCTAACTTACCTCCCCTCCCATCACCTCACTCTCAATCCTTCCCCTCTCACGTAGTTCAATCCTTTTACCTCTGTTAACTCCCCTCACATGCCTGCCCTCCTCCCCTCCCTCTCTGCCCTACCCAACCCAACCCAACCCAACCCTTTACCTTTCTTACCCTACCCTACCCTACCCTGTCCAACCCTTTACTTTTCTTACCCTACCCTGCCCTTGCCTTCCTTCTTTAAACACTCACTCAATCTTGCCTTCTCATACCTTCCACCTTCCCCCTCCTCTGGTTCCCTATACTCACCTGCCTTCCGTCGCATCTGGTGTTGGCATGAGAGAGGAAGGTGGGCGTGAGGGTTGGCTGGCTATGTATGTGTGTGTGTGTGTGGGTCTTGGTGGTGTGGTGTGTAGGGTGTTGTCGTCTGTTAGTGTTCCTTCGCCAGCAGTTCGTAGTGGCTGGTCCTTCCCTCCCAACAACACTACTTACTTCACAGTCTCTTATTAGTAGTAGGCTCTATTATGATTTATTTCTTTATCTGTACCCCTGACTTCACACTCTATACATCTATATATAACACATACATAAACGCTACATTTTCTTCTGCAACCCACACTCGATCGCGCACAAAAAAAAAAAAAAAAAAAAATTATCTATACCTCACACTTGACCACACACATACACACAAAATATTCGTCTATACCTCACTTGACAACACACACACAAAAAGAAATATTCATCTATAACTCACACTTGATCACACACACTTGTCATATTAGTATTATTATCTGAACCAACTCGACCCCATCAAATATCAAAGGTCCAAAGAAAAAAACCTTCATTAATTTTAAACGAGTCTTTCAAAATTGCAACTCGACCCCTTCATTACTAAAATTAGACTCTTACTTTTTTGCAACTCCATCCCTTCATTATTTAACTCAACCCCTTCATTATTACAACTCGACCCCTTCTATATGAAAATTAGACCACTTAATTATTTTAACTCTACCCCTTCATTATTGCAACTCTACCTCTTTATTGCAACTCTACCCCTTCATTATTGCAACTCTACCTCTTTATTGCAACTCTACCCCTTCGGAATTACAACAGGACCCTTTCATTATTGCAACTCTACCCCTTCATTATTACAACACTTGCCCCTTCACTATCGATACACAACCTTGTTCTGTAACGTTTGACACTTATTATTGGCACGTAACAGGTGAAGTAACAGGAAAGCGACAGGTGAACTAATAACAGCTTGACATTGTGAAGCGTAAGTGACAGGTGTGGTATACAATAGAGACACGAACGAGACAAGTTGGTGTTGTGGTGTATATTACTGTGACTGGTGTGGTAAGAGAACTGGTGTATCGTAAACTGGTGGTGTAGCGGTGGCATAGAACGTGATTAGACCGGTGTAGCAAGAAGACTGGAATATACTGGTGTGCCAAGCAAAAAGACTGGTATAACGTGGGTGTAACAGTAGCAGCAGCAGCAGCAACAACAACACACATAGGAATCCATCATGTCGTTCAGACGCCACTACGGGACTGGCAGTTACAGTTCCTCTCTGCTGTCGTCTCCTCTCATCAGTAGTTATGGGTCATCTAGAGGCCTAGGAGGGTATAGTAGTGGTGGATACTCTACTCCTCACCATGGTTACACTGCTACACATAACAACTACAGCAGCTATACTCCTTCCTATAGCAGTGGTAAGGGTCTGGTGAGGAGCAGGTCAGCCTCACTACCTCGGGAGGTGAGGGAGCGGTCCACACCTCGCTCCTCCTACTCCTCCTCCTACTCTCGCAACACCTCCCCAACACGTGCCAGCAATGCCGCGTCCGTCGCAGCCGCAGCCGCCGTGGCCACCGCCGCCGTAGCCGCCACCGCCGCCGCCTCCGTTGCCAGAAAAGACCTAATGGACATTTACAACGACTACAGTGGGAAAGTGAGCCGCCACCACAGCTTCACAAACGGTCGTAGTACCTCCTCATCACCCAGAAACGGCAGTCACTACACGGCCACCAAGGCACTACTGAGGGCAGGAAGGTCCAAATCAGTGGGATCAAACGGCTCACTGTCCTCTGGTTATGGATCCACTGTAAGTATATTAGGTTATGGTCACCTATAACTCAACACTGGTGGGAAAAAGTAATAAAGTATACCTATTGTTTGATGTACCATTTATTAATCTTTTTTTCGTAAATGTATTTTGTTAGGCTAACCAATAACTCGACTCTTGTGCATAGGACAAAATAAAACACAGGTACCGTTTCCCTACATATTAGTTCTCGTTGTTCGTGTACCATAGTCGTACAAAATGCCCCATACACACACACACACAACCCTGTACTATAGTCTGTTCAAAACTTGTGTTCTGCTGGCCTCTTATGCTTAGATAGATAGATAGATAGAAATAGATAGATATATAGACAGATAGAAATAGCGATAGGTAGACAGGGGATGAAAATTAATATTGGATGGGGAAGGGAAGAAAGGAATGGGAGGGGGGAGAGGAAATGAGGAGGGAGGGAATATTAAAAGATGAAGGGAAGGGAAGGAAGAAGAATTAGGAAGGGAGGGGGAGGGTAAATGAAGAGGTAAGAGGAAAAGGAGAGGAGGTAAGGTGAGAGGGAAGGGGCTGTGGGGGGGAGGGGAGTAATCCAGCTGTCTTCATGCCCCTCATTGCTGTACAGGAAGGAATTGTGATAGCCAACTGGACACTAGCCAGCTGTTGTTGACATACATACTGTACACACACACACACACACACACACACACACACACACACGAGACATATTTTTTGAGATGTATCATGGTAGATATTTTCCTGGTGTGTGTGTGTGTGTGTGTAGTTGAGTGGATGAAAGGTGTAGTATTTCTTCCATTGTTGTGGTTTGGTGTTTCCTCTCTATCTATCTATCTCTCTCTCTCTCTCTCTCTCTCTCTCTCCTCTCTCTCTCTCTCTCTCTCTCTCTCTCTCTCTCTCTCTCTCTCTCTCTCTCTCTCTCTCTCTCTCTCTCTCTCTCTCTCTCTCTCTCTCTCTCTCTCCTCTCTCTCTCTCTCTCTCTCTCTCTCTCTCTCTCTCTCTCTCTCTCTCTCTCGCTCTCGCTCTCGCTCTCTCACATACACACACACACACACTTATCATCATCATATTATTCTCGTCTGACCTGTTAACCTATAGCCTACTCTACAGTCACATTCAAAAGTTGGTATATACTGAACTTTGAAGAGTATAATAATATTTACATAAAAAAAATAATAATAATGTTGTGATTGAGACTTTTTTTTTTTTTTTTTTTTTTTTTTTTTTTTTTTTTTTTTTTTTTACCAGCTGGCAATCAGAAGGAACACAACATTTGACATCTACTGTATTTCACCTGTTAAATTCTGGTCTTGTGTTAATTACCCCTCACCTGACCTCTTACCTTTTTTGTTCCCTCACTGTGACCTTTTTAACACCAACATATGACCTTTTTAACACCAACATATGACCCTTTTGACCCTCACTATAATTATGACCTTGACATTATCATCTTGCACCACTACTTACAATCTGTGCAAACCTGACCTGACCTAACCCAACCCAACCCAACCCAACCCAACCCAACCCAACCCAACCCCAAATCCCCTCAAAACTATCTCTACTTTCACTACCACTATGACCACTTCCTTCATTTCACTTCTGGTGTGTGTGTGTGTGTGTGTGTGTTTCGTGGCAATATAGGCCTTAATTAATTAGGATCCTTCCCAACTAACCACTCTGTCAGTCTTAATTATATCCAACAACAAACTCAGTCTCCATATCCACAAAATCTCTCTGGTTCCATTATTACCATAGTTTCAGAGTGGTCTTCAAATTAATCAAATAAATCATTCAGAAGTCTTTAAATTAATCAAATAAATCATTCATAAGTCTTTAAATTAATCAAAGGTAAATCATTCATAAGTCATTAAATTAATCAAATAAATCATTCATAAGTCTTTAAATTAATCAAATAAATCATTCATAAGTCTTCAAATTAATCAAATAAATAATTCATTAGTCATTAAATTAATCAAATAAATCATTCATTAGTCTTTAAATTAATCAAATAAATCATTCATAAGTCATTAAATTAATCAAATAAATCATTCATAGTCATTAAATTAATCAAATAAATCATTCATAAGTCATTAAATTAATCAATAAATCATTCATAAGTCATTAAATTAATCAAATAAATCATTCATAAGTCATTAAATTAATCAAATAAATCATTCATATGTCATCAAATTAATCAAATAAATAATTCATAAATAAATTAATCAAATAAATCATTACCACATATAAGTCATAAGTCAAATCATAAATCATTACCACAGTTCAGTTTATTTCGTTAGGGTGCTTGCAAACCACTGTAGAATCGGCATACCATATTATTATTATCTTCCCCTGGGGTAGGTAGGAGGGGGGGTTGGGGTGCTAGGTATACCCCCTCCACCCCCCACCCCCCACCCCCACCCCCCAGTATCCTGCTTGTCATAAAAAGTCACTAAAATGGGTTTTATTTCACTTTTCCAACTGTCCCTTTTATTTATTTATTTATTTATTTATTTATTTATTTATTTATTTATTTATTTTGTGTTTGTTGTCCCACCCTCTCAATTATCTTCCTCTTCTGGTGCCACATGACCTCGCTGTTGTGGCACCTAATATCAATCAATCAGTGAGTCAATCAATCCTTCGTATCACTACCACTACCACTATCACCACCACTACCACTATCACCACCACTATCACAACCACTACCACTATAAAAAAAAAAAACTACCACCACTTGTATATCATTTACGTCCTCTCTTGACACACACACACACACACACACACCACCTGGCATACCTCCCTTTTAACTTCCCCTCCCTCTTCTTCCTCTTTCTCTTTCCACTTCCTTCTTCTCTTCCTTCTTCTCTTCCTCCCTCCTCCTCCCATTTCCTCCCCACTCCCCTCCTCCTCACCCTCTTCTCTTCCCCCTTCTCCCCTATTTCTCTCCTTCCCCTTCCCTCCGCCATTCGCTTCCCACTTCTCTTCCCCTTTCCACTTCCTCCCTCTTCTCTCCCCTTCCTCCCTCTTCTCTTCCCCTTCCTCCCTCTTCTCTTCCCCTTCCTCCCCACTTTCCTCTTCCCTTCACACTTCCCTCCCCTTCCCTCACACTTCAGCTTTCTCTCTAATTAACCCCCCCCCCCCCTTCACCATCTGTTCTTCACCCCACACACACACACACACATCCTCTTTCAACCTCACCCCCCAGAACCCCTCTTTCAACCTCCCTCTCCACCCACACACACACACACTCCTTACACACACACCTCTTTAACTTCTCTCCTCTCCACTCCTCTCCTCTCCTCTCCACTCTTCTCCTCTCTTCTCCTCTCTTCTCCTCCTCTCCACTCTTCTCTCCACTCCACTCCACCTCATCTCCTTTACACTCCTCTCCACCTCATCTCCTTCACACACTCTCCCTCCTCTCAGCTGTACCGAAAAACAAGATAACGTAATATTTCACAACACCACATAATAATAATAATAATAATAGAACAAGAATAACACCGACTCAAATCGAGGCTCTCCAGTAAAAAAAAATTAAAAAAATAGGACAATAATACACTACATATACAAGCCATAAAATAATCATATATACAGTATACATTATAGTATTGTACCATAATGTTTCGTGGTAATGTATAAAGGACTCGTTTATTTTATCTGTAATTTTCTGACTACAACACACTGAGGGTCCATAAAGTTTAACAATTCTGTTTATATGTTTTAGCATAATTCCTTGTCGTTTATTTTCTGGAGTTCAGGTCTATAGGTACTGTTTTTTTTATTCTTGTCTAACGTGAGTCGCTAACTTTGTGTGTGTGTGTGTGTGTGTGTGTGTGTGTGTGTGTGTGTGTGTATGTGTATGTATGTATGTATGTGTGTGTGTGTGTGTGTGTGTGTGTGTGTGTGTGTGTGTGTGTGTGTGTGTGTCAGTCAATGTTTACTTCTACAGTTATTCATTATTATTTTTCTGACGTGTGTGTGTGTGTGTGTATGTGTGTGTGTGTGTGTGTGTGTGTGGCAAGAGGTCAAAGATGAGTTTGAAATTAAGCAAACCTTGTAAAGCGGTAGGTTGGTGAGGTAGTGTGTGTGTGTGTGTGTGTGTTAGGAAGATAGTGTATATGTAAGTGTGTGTGTTAGGAAGATAGTGTATGTAAGTGTATGTGTGTGTTAGCAAGATAGTGTATGTAAGTGTGTGTGTTAGCAAGATAGTGTATGTGTGTGTGTTATTAAGATAGTATACCATATGTAAGTGTGTGTATGAGAGAGAGAATGAGAAAGAGAGAGTGAGAAAGAGAGAATGAGAGAGCGCACATAACACAAGAGAAAAAAAAGTAACCATGAAACAGTATGTGGAAATGTGTGTTAAGAAATACAATAAGAGAATGGTACAGGGTGTGTGTGTGTGTGTGTGTGTGTTACTTTTCCTACCTATATTCTTCTCTCCCAATGCATGCACCATTCTCTCTCTCTCTCTCTCTCTCTCCTCTCTCTCTCATCTCTCTCTCTCTCTCTCTCTCTCTCTCTCTCTCTCTCTCTCTCTCTCTCTCTTCTCTCTCTCTCTCTCTCTCTCTCTCTCTCTCTCTCTCTCTCTCTCTCTCTCTCTCTCTCTCTCTCTCTCTCGTGTTTACAATAGTCCTGAGTTGCTTGTTAGTGCTGCCATCTATGTTTGGTCTCGTGTTCTATAAAGGGATGCACACTTTTATTTTACACTTGAGAATTGCCTACTCTCTTTCTTATCAACACTTTAAAATTACCAACCAACCAACCATCTCTCATTATTTTTTCTACACATTAATAACTTGCCAACCAATAATCAACAAAACATTATGCTACACCTTAGAACAACCAACCAACCACAACTACAACCAATGAATGAGAGAGAGAGAGAGAGAGAGAGAGAGAGAGAGAGAGAGAGAGAGAGAGAGAGAGAGAGAGAGAGAGAGAGAGAGAGAGAGAGTGGATGAAATGGGAGGATGCAATGTTGTGTTTGTGTTGTACAGATGTCTGCATAAGTTTTAATACACAATGGATGACTCAAGCATATTATTTTAAAACCCTTTGTCCTCGTGATGTAAACAGGAAATTGTAGGTTAATGATTCCTTCAGAGATTGCCACGAAACACACACATACATCAATATTGAAGGATCTTGTTTCATAGCATAGTCAGGAGGAATTAGAAGCCTCCAAGTCTTATACACGATCATAGGGTCCTTATATTTATCTATGTATATTTATTTGTGTGTTTAATAATATGCCAAGGTTAGTGTACTGTAGGTGTATAATAACTGTCTGAATTAACTGCCTTTTGGTGTGAAGGTTAGTGTGTGTAAAAATATACTACAAGATTCATAGAAGTGTGTGTGTGTGTGTGTGTGTGTGTGTTAATGGTATCCTTCCTTACTTAGATGTGATTTGGCACTGTGCCTTTACACCAACACCCACCACCCACTCACTCAGGCACTCATCCACCCACCCACTCACTCATCCACCCACTCACTCAGGCACTCATTCACCCTCCCACTCAGGCACTCATTCACCCTCCCACTTAGGCACTCATCCACCCACCCACCACTCATCCACCCACTCACTCAGCACTCATCCACCCACCCACTCAGGCACTCATCCACCCACCCACTCAGGCACTCATTCACCCTCCCACTTAGGCACTCATCCACCCACCCACTCAGGCACTCATCCACCCACTCACTCAGGCACTCATCCACCACTCACTCAGGCACTCATCCACCCACTCACTCAGGCACTCATCCACCCACACACTCACTCATCCACCCACCCACTCACTCATCCACCCACCCCACTCAGGCACTCATCCACCCACCCACTCAGGCACTCATCCACCCACCCACTCAGGCACTCATTCACCCTCCCACTCAGGCACTTAGGCACTCATCCACTCTCCACTTAGGCACTCATCCACTCTCCCACTTAGGCACTCATCCATCTCCCACCCACTCATCCAGCCTCCCATCCACCTCCCTTCTCTCTCCCACCTACCTACATACCTACCTACGTTTTGGTTAGATATCAGTAGTAGTAGAGAGAGAGAGAGAGAGAGAGAGAGAGAGAGAGAGAGAGAGAAAGGTGTTGTATGTGAAGGGAAAATTACTGTGTGTGTGTGTGTGTCTATTGTTCTTGTCAATTATATATAGCCTAATTAATATTGTTCTGAATATTAAGGGAGGGGGAGGAAGGAAGGGAGGGAGGGAGGGGAGGGGGTGAGGGATTGCGTTGGGGTTAGAAGTCAAGGTTGGGGAAGGGAGAGAGGAGGGGGGGGGGGGGGCAGCACACACACACACACACACACACAGAGAGAGAGAGAGAGAGAGAGAGAGACAACAAGGTCACACTACTACACAGGTCACACATACACCTTGCATCTTCCTCTCTCTCTCATTTTTTAGTACTTGTCCATCTTAAATCATCTCCCATTGTTTACACTTTCCCTCACACTAATTTACACTTTCACTCGCACGTGTTAAAGACACACACACACACACACACACACACACACACACACACACACACCACACACACACACACACACACACACACACACACACACACAGACATACAGACATGACAAAAGGAAAGAAATGTTTACTCACACACACACACACACACACACACTGAGAAAGAGAGAGAGAGAGAGAGACATGGGAAAAGGAAAGAAACGTTTATACACACACAGAGAGAGAGAGAGAGAGAGAGAGAGAGAGAGAATAGTAAGGTTAACACTCTACCCTTCTACTCCCTGCCTGCTGGTGGTGGTTCCCTGTATATGACCCTACCACCCTATTAGGTATTACCCTATACACGCCCTCCCTCTGGTGGTAGTGGTAGTGATGGTAGTAGTGGTAGTGGTGGTGGTGGTGGTGGTTAGTAATTATTGTGGTAGTAGCAGTGGTGATGAGTGATGGTAGTGCTAGAAGTGATGGTTAGTGGTAGCTATTGATGGTGGTAGTGGTAGTAGTGGTGGGTGATGGTGGTAATGGTTGGTGTGGTTTGTTAGTAGTAGTGGTGATGGTGGTTATAGTAGTAGTATTTGTGGTTGATGGTAGTGCTAGAAGTAATGGTTGTGGTAGTAGTGGTTGAGTTGGTGGTGGTGTGCCTTGGGCCTGTAGCGGGATTATGAGAGAGAGAGAGAGAGAGAGAGAGAGAGAGAGAGAGAGAGAGAGTAGAACGTACAGTATACACGAGAGAGAGAGAGAGAGACATCAACATCAAGTACCCACCCACCATATGGCACTGTAATCCCCACGTAAATGAACAATAAGGCTCAAAATAAAGTTCAAAACGAGTGCACCAACAACCCTAACGACGTAAATGTGTCGTGGGTAGAAATTGGAAGCCTACTGATTGCTCCAAACAAACCTGCATGTGTCCTACAAAACAAACCCACAAACCCGTGTATTGGAATTATGTCGTGGAGTTTTGGAGGAGTTTGGAGGAAGTAGAATCACCCAAGGATATTGATTGATTGATAGATGAATGGATATATAGTGATTGAGAGAGGTATGTAGGTAGAGAGGTTGGTAGGTTGGTAGGTAGATTGGTTGGTTGATATATAGGTTGGTTGGTAGGTAGATAGATTGCTTGGTAGGCAGATAGATAGATTATTAAATAGATAAATAAACAAACACAACATTATGAACAGATAGATACAAAATTATAAACATAGTTGATGTTATTATTATTTATTCCTTTTTTTTTTATTATTGTTTACACATTGACAGTAAGTTCATACCTGTATATTTTTTAGTGTCCAGTGACTGTGTGTGTGTGTGTGTGTGTGTGTGTGTGTGTGTGTGTGTCAGATAGGAGAATAGAAAGGAGAGAAAAGTAGGAATAGAGAGATATAAAGAGGAAGGAAGGAGAGAGGTATCGTATAGTATAGTAGAGAGAAGGAAGGAAGGAAGGAAGGAGGGAGGGAGTATAGTGTGAGGGAAGGGAGGGGAGTGGTTTGTAGGACTCCCTGGCTCCTCCCTCCTCCCTCCTTCACCACACACACACACACCACTGACAGTTGAGATCCGTGGCTCTGTGTTGGTGCAGGTGGTGTGTCCTATCACTCCTTCCATAACACACACACACACATACATACATACATACATACTCTGTAGTTTCTGTCCTCACACACACACTAGTTTATTTCCCCTCATACACACACACTGTAGTTTCTTTATACACACACACACACTGTAGTTTGTCCCCTCACACACACACACACACACACACACACACACACACACACACACACACATTATAGTTTATTTCCCCTCACATACACACACACACACACCTTTATTCCTTCCTTCCTTTAATTCCTCACGTGGTGGTGTGGTGGAATAATACTTATATATAAATTGAAAAGGGAAATAAAAAAAAGATAAAAATAACAAAGTATAGAACTGAAATAATATAACGGACTGGTATAGAAAAAATAAAGAGAAAATTCATTTCGTTGATCGTATGTGTGTGTCGTATCGTTTGGCATTCGTCTAAGTGTTTATTTTATTTTTTTTAATTATTATTGTTGTTACTATTTTATTATTGTATTTGTTGTTGGTTCTGTATGAAGTGTGTGTGTCAGGGAAACAATGAATGTACATGTGTGTGTGTGAGAGAGAAAAAAATAACAATAGTGTGTGTGTGAGAGAGAAAAATAACAATGTGTGTGAGAGAAAAACAATAGCGTGTGTGTATGTGTGTGTGTGTAATAATGTGTGAATAAAAACCTGCAATATTTATGGAGTAATATTATAATACTGTATTGGAAGTGGTAAATCTGGAGCAAACTGATTCCTCCACACTATTCCAAGTTACAAGATGAATATTATTTTTATTTATTCTTTGTTGCCGTTTCCTGGCATACATATATATACTTTTATATAAGGTGGCACCATAATTTTTTTTTGGTACATTGGAGTGTCTTGATTCCTCCAAAGTATGCCAGGAAACAGGACCAGATGAACAAAAATAATAAGTGTTCTGTTGCTTGGAATAGTTAGGAAGAATCATTTGCTCCAGATTTACCAAAAAAAATAAATCTCCATTAAAAGGAATCAATGCACTCCAATGTGTAGTACAGTACTTCCTTATTTAACTTTCTGTGAGTATGTGTGTTTATATAGAGGTATATACGTGATATTGAATGTATATTGTATGTTTGTTTATAAAGACTAATACACAGAGGGGAAAGATCTTGTGTGTGTGTGTATGTATGTATGTATATATGTGTGTGAGTGTGTATGTTGTCTGTGTCTGTCTGTATGTGTGTGTGAGTGAGTGTGTATGTATGTATGTGTGTGTGAGTGTGTATGTTGTCAGTCTCTTATGTCTGAATGTCTGTGTGTGAGAGAGAGAGAGAGATAGAGTTAGTTAGTTTGCATTTAGTTTTGTTGTGTGTGTGAAGGTATAATACAAGAGAGAAAGCTGTTGTGTGTTGTTGTGGTGACTCCAAGGACCAGCCTGCCAGCCACCTGACTAGCCTGGCCTGGCCTAACCACTGATTGAAGGTGGTAACACACATACACATGCACCTGTACATTTGTCACACTAGCACACACACACACACACACCTGTACATGTCACGCTAGCACACACACACACACACCTGTACATTTGTCACACTAGCACACACACACACACACACACACACACACACACACACACATGTACATGTCACACTGGCACACACACACTCATACACACGCACTCATACACACACACTCATACTTGCCATGTACATCTGTCTCCCCTCCCTCCATCCCTCCCTCCCTCCACACACACAGGTCACCTCCCACCCCAGGCACCACCACCACCACCACTACAACACACACCACAACACAACACAGGGAGGGGAGGGGACTGTGAAGGAAGGATACAGTGTCGCCTCTTCACTCAATAATACCTACTCTATATGTACGATTTTCTTCCTTCTTTCTCTCATTTCCTTCCTTCCTTCCCTCATTTCCTTCCTTCCCTCATTTCCTTCCTTCCTTCCCTCATTTCCTTCCTTCCTTCCCTCATTTCCTTCCTTCCTTCCCTCATTTCCTTCCTTCCTTCCCTCATTTCCTTCCTTCCTTCCCTCATTTCCTTCCCTCCTTCCCTCTTTATTCCTATCCTCCCTTCTTCCCCACCTCTGTTCTTTCCTTCCTAACCCTCCCCTCCCCTTCCCTCCCCTCCTTCCTCCCCTCTATTACTCCCCTACCCTCCTTTCTCCCTTCTATTACTTCCTACCCTTCCCTTCCCCCTATTCCTTCCTACCTTTATTACTTTCTTTCACTCCCTTCTCTTTCTCTGTTACTCCAATCTTTTCCCCCTCTCACTTTTCCTTCCTTTCCTCCTCTCTTTTCCTTCCATCCCTCATTTTCTTCCTTCCATCCCTCCTTTACTTCCTCCCCTCTCTCACTCTTTTCCTTCTCTCTCTCACTTTTCCTTTTCTCTCTCTCTCTCTCACTTTCTTCCTTCCCTGTCAGCCAGTTAATCAGTGTTACCACATCAGTATACTGTATATGTTACGTTTTTTTTTTGTGTGAAATTGGTGAATTTGCATAATTCCTGCTCCCCCCTAATCCCCCCCAAGCTTGTCCCGCTACTCACGCACCCCCTAACCCCCCCCTAACCCCCCCCCAAGCCTGTCCCCCTATTCCCACACCCCCTTAAAGACAGCAGAAGAATATATAGCGTATAGTAAACTTCTTCCATAGATAATAATAATAATTAGTGGTTTACAAGTGAACTATATAATACGAGAAAAAAATATATACTGTACAATAATTTTCATTGGTGGTCCAGAAGTGAGTGAACTAAAGTACGAAGGAAATGTACATTATATAATAATGTAGTGTAGATATATACTATTATCATTGGTGCTCTGGAAGTGAACAAAAAACAAAGGAAATATATATATACTGTACTGTAGTTTGATCATATTTTCATTGTGTACACACCACCATGACACGCCGAGATCTGAAGAAGGTAAACAATATGTAGATATATATATTTTTTTTAGGATGATTAATGTATAGAGCTGATGTTTTTAATAAATTCTAAGTTAGGGTGTGCGTGTTAGTTTTTTTTTTAGGGGGGAGGGCACTGATTCATCCTAATAGTGTTGCCAGATCTGGCTTGGTTCCAGTATTTTGTCCTGGTTAGTTCCTGGTACTTTATCTCGGTTATTTTCTGGTAGTTTGCCCAGGTTAGGTTAGGTCCCGGTAGTGTGCTGCGGTCTAGGTTAGGTTAGTTAAGGTCAGGCTAATTTCAAAATGCCATAGAAGAAGAGCATCTTAGAATGTTATAAAGTATACTTTTGGTACAATGGAGTGTCTTGATTCCTCCAAAGTATGCCAGGAAACAAACAGGACCAGATTAACAAACATAATGGGGGCCTGTTAGTTGCTTGGAATAGTTTAGCAGAATCAGTTGCTCCAGATTTGCTCAACAACAACAACAACAACACTGTACTTCCCCCCCTTAACCCACCCACCCACCAGCTGGCCAGAAGTAGCCCAATATAGCTCAGTTTTATTTACTTTCCTTATATCGTTGCCTAACCTAATCGTCATAAACTCCCAAAAATGGTTATCTGTACATTGTTATGGTTATGGTTGAACTGCCTCAATTGCAGATGTGTTATATTGCACAAGTGTTGATGTTGCAACAAGCACTTGAGAGATGACGTAGGCTAGAGAAGAACACCCAATGTATATACTGAATTGACCTTGGTGTGTGTGTGTGTGGCAACTGTGAGCCCAGAGACATCATTATTATTATTTACTTAGTAACATGTTATTTACTTAGTAACCTGTTTACTTGTTAAGGTTACTTTAGTAGTACCAGTAGTAGTACTTTAGTAGTACTTTAGTAAGGAGATTGATAGTAGAAAGTTGGTAACAATCTGGAGCAAGTGATTCCTCCAAACTACAGTACTCCCTCCAAGCATTACGATATACTTTGTTGGTGTCAAGGCCCGGCCCTCAGTGTACCAAAAGTATATGTATTACCCATTAATTAATTAAGGTTATTGTATGTGTAACGGAATTTTTTAGTGGATTTATGCATTTCATGTTGTGTGTTCACCAAACCAGAAAAGTGAAGACAAAAACTTTATACTGTGACTACATGTTGTTTGAATACAGTACTGTACTGTACCATCATACACCAGAGAATCAACACAACATACTTTACACTGTACACTGTAGAGTATAAGTAAATATGTGGATATTGTGGAGACTTTCCTATGAGTTTAATGTAAAAATAACATGCCCAGTACCAAAATATTCCTGAAAATTGTGATGAAGAAAGCTAAATGTGTGTGTGAGATTTGAGAATGTAATGAAGAAAATTAAAATGTGTGTGTCTGTGTGTGTGGAGTTTCCAAGTGTAATGAAGGAAACTATGTTTGTGTCAGTCCAGAGTTTCCACAAGTAATGAAGGTAACTAACGTGTGCCTGTGTTTACCTACAGTCTGCCAGTGAGCGAGGAGAGGCGGCCAAAGGCTCTACCACTTCCCTCGGCTCTGCCCTCAACAGTCGAACATCGTCCCGCTCCTCCTCCATTGGACCGGAAAATGGTGACCTCGACTACAAGAGGGTGAGTACTGTACTACACTGCCTAGCAAAGTACACTACACCCTTTATATACAAAGAGTACTTGTGTCTTGTACCCAGTCCATCATTGAAGGCCACCAAATGTTTTCCCTGACTTGTGTTATTCTTTACCCACAACTTCATATTACATTCATTCCCTCATTGAAGACTATCAAATGTTTTCCCAGGCTTCTGTTATTCATTACCATGCAGACCAAGTGATTTACTGAGCCTGTGTTAAAACGGATAGTGTTACATTCATTCATCTTATATTTAGGGTGTACTGTAGTGCTGTATTTTTTCTGTATTGGCATAGGTGAGACTTGTTTGAACTGAGGGCTGTATGGAATAAGGATATACAGTATTTTTAAAGTTCTGTTAATGTCGTGTTCTCGTCAACCCACTAACCAATGTCTTTTATCTGTCTGGCTAATCTGGCAGCTTCTATCAATGGGTTGTCACAGTCTTTTCATCTTTTATTGAGGTCGTTCATGTTAGGGGATAGTACAGTATTGGTAAGTCTGGAACACCTGATACCTCATCAATAAACTATTCCAAGCAACTGGCCACCAATATTTTTGTCACTTAGTCCTGTTTCCAGGCATACTGTACTTTGGATAAATCAGGGAGTTCTAATGAACCAAGAGTATACTAACTTCTTAAGAAAATAGTGTTATACAGTATATTAAAAGAACTATAAAACTTTATTATAAAACTTGTGTTAATTTCTGCCCCACAGCTTTATGAGGAACAGCTGGAGGAGAACTTCCGTGTTCACGAACGTCTCCGGGACACAGAGAGTGAACTGCGACAAGCCAGGGAAGCTAGTGATCTCAACACCAAGAAGGTTTGTTGTTACTCTTTTGTTTTGTGTTTTTACCCAACCCACAAATTGTAAGTTTTATCTTCATCATATCAAACTATGTAGTAACAAATTATATTGGCTGTATATTCATTAAAAAGCTCAGTTTCCTTGATGTGTATGTGTAGAGTATTTCTATATTGAGGAAGGTAAGGACTAAAGAAAGGCATAAAGTCTATTGGATGTCCCCACCTTTGAAATTAAAGAAAAGGATGAGGTGTCCAAAATCACATACAACTTCATTTACTGTAGATACCCAGACAAATTGTGTTTGATTTCTTGATTGTAGTGAACTTGTCTCTCTGGTTATACAGGGTCAGTATTACTATTCTATTTCTTGTTTGGGGTGCTTATGTTGACTGTCAGGGACTCAAACAGTAAACCTTTGATATCTTACAATAAATAAATACTTTGTGTCCACCTTTTCATTTTACATTCAGTCACACATTGAAGATCAACAAATGTTTTTCCAGTCATGTGTTATTTATTACCATACAGACTAAGGGATGTACTGAGGTTGTGTTAAAAGAATAGTGCTAAATTCATTCACCCTAGATAAAAGATGCTTAAAAATCATCCTATCCTTTTAACACAGACACAATATATCCCTTAGTGTGTATGACAGTGAATAACAGAAGCCAGGGAAAACAGTTGGTAATCTTCAACGAGTGACTGAATGTAGAATGAAGTGTTAAATGCAACTTCAGTATTTCTTCATTTCATATCAAGGCATTGTGTAAGTCATCTCATAATAAGTTAGTGATATTGTGTTTCATCTCACATCTCTACTCTTGACAGTGCAACACCCGGCTGGCCTTGGCTGAGACCGACAAGAGGGAAAAGCGAGCACTGGAGCGCAAACTGTCCGAGATGGAGGAGGAACTACGGGTAAGAATTGGCTGCTTGTTTATTGTACTATACATACCATTCACCTCCTCAAGTCTTCCTCCATTATTATTATACTATTGGCCACAAGGGTTTACATACGGAAACTTATGAAAAATGTAAGACTATGTAATTGCAGTACAACATTAGGTTTGTTGTTTTGCAATCACTGAGTCATCTGGTACATCACTCATTGCAGTACATCCAGAATAATGACCTCTTTCCATATAGTCTGTATAACAATTCCTGTGGCCAACTGTACAACCCTCTCAACCAGGGTAATAATAATAATGGCTGCGTATTCATTATAGGTACAGTATATCACTTTCTGGTCTTCATTTCTCCCTATCCTTCATTTCTACTTCATGAGGGTTCAGGCCCAGTAGTACAGTAGTAGGCTTTGGTCAAATTGTTCCTTCAGTTATTCATTCATTCAGTCATTTATTTGTCTTTCATAGTTTAGGGTAATTAATATCCTTTGCTTCTCTCATTAAGGTGAATTGGAGGGATGTTAATTCCTCCATACTATCCAGGAAACAGATTGCCATAGTATTACAAATAGAGTATCTGTTTCCTGACATATTTTGGGAGGAATCAATAGTCCTCCGATTCACCAATAAGAGATTCTTTCCTTAAGTAAGTTTTAATTTTAAGTATCATCATAAATTTTCCATCTTATCTGTATATTTAATCTACATATTATTTTCTACCTTATTTCACCGTGAGTTCTTGTCGTGTTGGTAATGTCTTATTTTTCAGTGATGTTGGTATGTTTCAATTCATATAAAGTCTTCATTTGTGGTTCCTGTCCATATTATTTTTTGGTTTTCTTTCCTTGGGCTACCTTTTATGTTTCTTACTTTACTTCTTTCTATTGAGTCCCTTTCAGCACTTCAACTGTCCCTCCTTACCTTCATTTACCTCTTGCTTGCTGTCCCTCATTTCTTTCATTTACCTCTTGCTTGCTGTCCCTCCTTTCCTTCATTACCTCTTGCTTGCTGTCCCTCCTTTCCTTCATTTACCTCTTGCTTGCTGTCCCTCCTTTCCTTCATTACCTCTGTGCTTGCTGTTCCTCCTTTCCTTCATTTACCTCTGCTTGCTGTTCCTCCTTTCCTTCATTACCTCTGTGCTTGCTGTCCCTCCAATCTATCCTATTCCTGTAGTAGTGTCAGTATCTTTTACCTCAACCTGGCAAGAACCCAGGCCCTGTAACTGTAACCAAATTACTGGTTCATTCATTCATTAAGGTTTCTTGATGCTACATGTATTTTTTGCCTTATCTAGTGCAGTATGGAAATGAAAACAATTACAAGTGGAGCATTTATTGACGGTACTTTACTGTATTTTCATGCTACCTTCTTCCTCACATTTTCCATTGTTTTCTCTCCGTTACTCCTCCCCTCTTTCCTTTCTGTTATTTTCACTTCCCTTCCTCCCTTTCTATTGCCTCCTATTCCATTTTTCCAGCTTTATGTAGACTGTAGCTAGATTGTTTTGTTTTTTTCACTCCATCATCTCTCTCCTACTCCCTCGTGTCTTTTCTCCACCTTCCTCCTATAATTTAGAAATATCATTGTGTGTTTTTGTCTACATTTTGTCGATGTGAACACTATGATAACACACAAATTAACAAAAAAACAAGTTATTTGCAACGCAAGCATCTTGTGCTATACTCTTCGAACGTAGTGTACAGTAATCCCTCATTTTGCACTGTTGTTATGGGTGTGTATTGTCCTATTTTCTATGAATTTGTGTACAGTAAATTCTCATTATCCACCTCTGGGTTTATGGATGCTGTGTAATGTACAAAGAGAGTTTACTGTACACAGATTCATAGTGCAATACACACCCATAACATCAGTGTAAAACAAGGTATTACTGTACCACATTCACTAAAAAACAACAAATTAATCACAAAGCCAAACATACACAAGAAATCTGGTGATGTTGGTATTGGTGTCACTCTTCCCTTGGTTACCACTCTTCCCGGCTAACAGATGGTACTGCCGTGCTGAGAGAAAGCTTATTTGCATGCTGATGGCTGAACTAAGCACCTACAGTTTCAGAATGACAAGAATGATGGATGAAAATTGGCTGAAATAATGTTTGGCAGGAAAGCATGACAGAATGATGGATGAAATTTTGCTGAAATATAACTGGCAGGAGAGCATGACAGATTGAGCATAATGTTGGGGTGCCTTTGGCTGAAGAATTATGTGTACAGTTGTAATCAAAACACCTGCTTCTATGGAGTGAATCAATGTGAGCCATTTGAATGAATCTTATAAAACAATATTACAAAGACCAACAATAATTATAGTGTCAATGAATTCTTGATGACAGCTGTATTGGAAGGTGTTGGAGGATGTTTAGTTGAGGCTGTACAGTACCTCTCATTCATTGGGCTGTATACAAAAACATCCATCCGTCGAATTAACGATGACGTGGGTACACTGTAGGACACTAAAGTGGTGTTGGTATACGATGGTGTGAGTACTGTACACTCTGGGACTAAAGTGGTGTTTGTTACTACCAGATGTTACTTTATCACAAGGTTTGTTTGTTTATGGAGTTTATATTTACTTTTCACAACTTTAGAAGGGAGATTGTTTCAAAGCTGCCAAGTATGAATAGACAATGAAAAGTCTATGTATTATTTACAGCAATGACTTGGCAATTACACTGACCTCTAGTGGCAGTAAACATAATGACTTTAGTCCTATGTAGTGTGTATCTGGTCCAAGACTCTGTTGTATGTCTATGGAGTCATCGTACCGGTACCACACCATCGTCAACACCACAAATGTTCTTGCATACGTCCATTGTGTTGTGAAATGGATGGCTGATTGGCTGGTTCCCACTTACAATATTTTGCACTCGCATACAATATCCTTACACCCTTTATATTAATTGTATGATGATGGATGCTTGTAGGTCCTACTTCCCACCTCACAATCACCTTTTCCCTTGGGCACCATATAACCTCGCTGTTGTGGTGCCTAATATCAATCAATCAATCAATCTAGGTCCTACTAACAAACAAGCACATTGCCACTCACCACACACCTTCTCTGGCCTTAAATTATCTTGGATTCCTTCAAACTCTCCCAAGAAACAGGTTGGCCTCATTATAGGTAGGCTGATCTGTTCCATGGTAGAGTTTGGAGGAATTATCAGCCTCCAATTCACCCACTGTACCATCGTCCTAACTCCCCTAATTAACGTATGTAAGATGGATGACTCCGGTTGCCACTAACACTTCACCGCTCTCACACTCACTCTTCTTCTCTCCGGTATCAACTTTACCTTCCTCTCTTCCAGCAATTACAAAAGCTAAAGGCCGAGAATGAGAAACTGAAGGCCGAGAATCGAGCCTTGACCCGGGTTGTGTCCAAATTGACCAACTCGGCCACCGCGGGCATGGGTAGCTTGGCCGGCTTGAGCAAATAGGTAAACAGTGGGTGGTAGTCGAGATGCGTGGTGTGGTGTGGTGTTGTGTTGGCATGACCCCCCCCCCCCCCTCCCTCCCTCACTCACTCACTGCATGATGGCTGTCGTGAGGAGTAATACACACACACACAAGCACGCACGCACACTCACACATGCACACACACTGTTATACACACACTCACCTTCACATTTGTGTTTCCTGCATCATAGTGTTAGTTATCATCTCCTGTTTTGTATTAATATGATTGTCAACAGTACTGATTCATACACCAGTAATGTCTGATATAGACAGGTGAAGCTACAGTACTTAAGATTAAGGGGATAGTACAGTACAGTGTTGGTAAATCAGGAGCAGCTGATTCCTCAAAACTACTCCAGGCAATAGGCTACTATTATTTTTGTTAATTTGGTTCTGTTTCCTGGCATACTTTGGAGGAATAAAAGCATTCATTAGCAAAAGTATACTACCCTCATAATCCTTGACAGGAAGGTAGGAAAGATTAGCAGCATGTGGGAATGGAGTCACATGTATGATCAGCCAAATATTTTGTTCTTGTTTCAAACCCATTCAGACAGTTAACTGCATTCAGTGCTCAGTAAATATTCAATCTGATAGCTTCATAAGTCTAACAGTTGTGTCAGACTATAGCAAAGGATGGAGCCTGTGATTGTGTATGAGACCTGGTGGCTTCTGATTCCTCCTGACTATGCCATGAAACATGCTCCTTCAATATAAGTGGTGTTTCATGGACGTATTTGAAGGACTCTCTAACCTCCAATTTTCTGACTACATCACGGGGGTCCTTAAACACAATATTGAAGACTGCAATGCACACAACCACACTCGCCAACAACACAACACACACAACCACACTCACCAACAACACAACACACACAACCACACTCACCAACAACACAACACACACAACCACACTCACCAACAACACAACACACATTCTTTGAGGGCACTGTGAAAATGCCCAGTTTAGACCATGACTTTCCTCGCGCTTGGGGCTGCTTGGCCAGACAACTTGAGGAACTTCAACCCACAAACCACTCACCCCTACGCCACTCACCCCTACGCCACTCATCCCTACGCCACTCATCCCTACGCCACTCATCCCTACACCACTCATCCCTACACCACTCATCTAATTGCTGTCCCTTCTGACAACATCACAGGGTCCCTTAAATATGTAAATTTTGGAATGAAAAACACCACCACCTATTATTTCCTTGACTGACTACTGTACTGTATAACTATCTCTCCTCCACTGACCCCTGCCTGATTTCTTAATTGCCCTGTGTGCTGAGAGGGCAGAGTTATTGTTATGTTTGTTTGTTTGTTTGTGGTAGACTAGTAGCCCAATATCGTTGCTTTATTCATTATGCAAGTTATAAATAGTCGACCCTCGCTATAACGGACAAAATTGGGGAAGAAGTTAACGGGAGATTCACCTGTTGGTAAATTGGAAGGCTTCTGATTCCCCCTAACTATGCCAGAAAACAGATGTCCTCAATGGTACTAATAGAGGATCTGTTTCATGGAATAGTTTGGAGTAATCAGAGACCTTCCAGTTCATCACCAAATGGATCTCATATTAAGACGGATAATCGTCATAATTATTAGGGCCTATTAATTAATGAACACTGGTTGCTATATACTGTAATATAAGGCCAGTCATTGGGTTGTACTATAATTGTGGTCAAAACTGATACATTTATTATTGTTTTGATATACAGTACTGTACACAAAGATGCAGCTATAACACCAAAGATTACTATTAAATATTATACTTCAACTTAAGGGAATATAGCACATTGTTTTGGGTGGTGAATCTGGAGCAAATTATTCCTTCAAAGTATTCTAGGTAGCAGGATGCCATTATTATTCTTCATCTAGGACTGTCAATGGTTGCCTGTTATTTGAATAGTTTGGAGGAATCAGCTGCTCCATATTTACCGTCAACATTGTACGTACTACACCATGAAAACTGAAATTCATTTCATCAACGTTAGTTATAGCGAGAGTTAGATTACATTATTTCGTGGAATTTTCTACTAACAACGACTGATATTTTTAGTAAATTGGAAGCTAGTGATTCCCCCAAAGTATGTCCAGTACGGCTGCCTCATAATGAATGATCTATTTCCTGACATAGTTTGGAGGAATCAGTGGCCTCCAGCTTGCAACAAAAGCAGTCATGTCTCCTTAATGAACCCTGTCTGGCGATGGGATTTTTACATGTTACTGTACAGTACTTCATGTTTTCCTTATTACGACAATAATTTTTTAAGGAATGGGATCCCTCAATATTTTAATTTCTAGGCTTTTTGATAAACTTGATGCAATAATCCAAGACAAATTACACCAAAATGTTGCAGCAGCTTACAAACACTGGAATATTATATTGAGGAAGCATATATCTAAGGCCAATATATTTCTTAGAAGGGAATCGGTGCACTTTAGACACTTTAATAAAAACGAAAAATAAATCACTGTAGTTAACTTAAGGGGTTAGTACAGTGTTGATGGTAAATCTGATGCAACTGATTCCTCCAAACTATTCCAAGCAACAAATAACAGACCAACATTATTTCAGTTCATCTGGTCATATTGTTTCCTGGCATATTTTGGAGGAATCAACTTGCTTCAATGTACCAAAAGTTTACTATCCCCTTAAATAACCGGATGCCTGTTGATGCTTCTGTTGTCATAAAGCCTGCCAAGCCGTTATATCACACGTGTGTTGGTAAAATACACATTCAGTAATGCCTGGTTTTGCTGTGTTGTTATGGGTGTGTATTATACTGTTTGTAAGGAATCCACAGGAGAATTTCCCCTTTAATTTCCTGTGACCGTTGTTTGCAGGTTCTTCATCGTATTCAATATTCTATCATTTTTTCACTTTGTGTTCACTTTTATTAGGGAATGCCAGTATCACAAACTTTGAATTTTGCAGATTACGTCATAGGCCGTTAATTAAGGGAGTAATACACTTGTGGTATTCACAAAGGAGAGCATTGATTCACCCCCCAAAGTATGTCAGGAAACAAACCTTAAAAAAAAAAAAAAAATGGTATATCTGTACTGTTCCTTTAGGAATATCCAATAGTGTGTACATGATATTATATACTGTATTTTCCTTATACAGTGCACTTTAATTTTAATCCTATGTGTGTTTTGTTATATTTTATTTTTTTATATATTTATTTTTATTCTTACTTGTGTTTTTTTTTTTTTTTTTACTGTACTACATTGGTTCCTCATGTATGTACAAGATTTGTGAACTTGGTTTAATTTATGTGATCTGTTTGAAGTGTGCGTGGGTGTATGTGTGCACGTGCATGTGTGTGTGTTTTGGCAGTATGTAAAACATTTATGATTTTGACAATGGTGTGATACCAGTACAATGACTCCTTAAACACACTACAGAGCCATCGTACCTGTACCACACCTTTGTCATCACCAGGGTTGTTCTTGCATACAGACCTTTGTTTCGTGTTAACTCGGTACTATAGTGTGGTTTTCTAAGTTGATACACTCACTCAAAACATAAACAACACACATTTACATATTTAGATGAATGTTACAATATCAGTACACTATGAATGGGATGTCATTTGTTGTTGTGAGATTGTACGGTTCCTGATTGCTCCAAAGAATGCAGGTAAAATAGACAACCTCAGTGTGACGAATAAGGATCTCTTTCATGGCATTGTTTGGAGGAATCATGAGCCCTTCAATTCAACCACAATAATTGACTCTCATAACTCACACCAGAAATATAGAAAAGTGTAATCCACTTATAAACTTTTCAGGTATTTTTATTCTCTGTAAAGCTGTACTGTATTGATAAAGGTTTCTAATCTGCCAAGTTAATGCAAAAAACAACAAGAAAATAAGTCTCACTACATATTATTGCAATCTTTATTTTCCTAATTACTATACCACTCCTATATATATATTAGTCATACAGTATATCACAAACATATTATACATTCACACCCAATAGTCCTTCAATACCCAAACTATTGATATTTTGTAATGTTGGCTTCTATTATCAACTCCAATGGTTTACTTTCATTCACTTAATGCAGAAATTATTGATAGTAATGAACATATGCCTCTCACTTCATTCTACACTCTGACTCACCCTCATTTAAGACCTTTGAGTATATTATCTAGTAATTTGTGATCCATTATGCCAAGTAGACTACAGTAACTCTTAATAGTCCAGGTTTAAATGACATGTGTGAAGCTGTATATTTCTGCTCTATACACACACAAACCATCTTGCATACGTTTGTTCAAGTTTCATAAAGTGAAAATAATTATTGTATTCGGTTTTGGATATACTACAGTATTTGGGTTTTTTATTACAATGAATAGGTTTGACATTGTTAGTGTGTGGTATTTTTCATCTTGCATACTAACATTGTATGTCTGCTTGTTATCCTGCATATTTTGTAAACAGATATAAATGTACCTTCTCACTCTCTCTGATCTCTTCATTTATTCTGTAAAGCCAAAGCAGTTACACCAAACATTTTCATATCTGCAATTTAACACTGAAAATTCAAAATTTATTTTCAGGTCTGAAACATTTTGAAAACTAATATATAGATATCAAAATCTACTCAAAACATCTATTCAAGGTTTGATATACAGTAAACTGTAGAAACTAATGCATTTACATCACATTTATGAGATGGTCTTTTGATAAATTGGAAGGCTACTGAATCTTGAACTCTATATCTTTAAATAGGTTCAATATAAGTAACATTAAGGACTTGAGTTCCTTTGTTTCCTGGCATAGCCTAGAGGAAACAGCAAGCAGCTCTCTAATTTACCAAAAAAAATCTCTGTTTAAAAGAAAAGATCATGTGAGAGTTTACTATAGGAAGGTTGATGCTCACACTTATTCTATTTTGCACTTTCTCTTGCAGCAATATCGGCAGGAAAACCAGCGACTTAAAGATGAGAACGGAGCACTCATCCGTGTCATCAGCAAGCTATCCAAATAGGGAGACTCGACCATGGGTGGGCCTGGAGTCAAGCCGTAGAGAATTAAAAAGAAAACAAAAAAATAAATAAAACCATTGTGTATAGCAGAGTCAACAGGACACTCGCAAGACCACCACCACCGGGATGATAAGATGATGATGATGATGATGACAATGAAGACGTCTGTGTAGTGGTGGAGTGCTGTGTTGTAGCTCACACGTTAAATTTCATTGTTGTTGTTTGTTCTCATCTCTTCACTCCAGTACGAAAGCCATTGATCAAAGTGGCGTGCGTGCTTGTATGTTGAGTTCCGTCAGCTGTCTGGAAGTGTCTAGTTAGGAATATTATATTTTACCGCAATTCCTCGTAGTAGCTGTCTGGAAGTCGCGAGTTGGGGATTGTATAAAAAAAAATGTACCATACAGAAATTCCTACTAACTAGCTGTATAGGAGTTACTAGTTAGGAATTTGTAATGCTGAAAAATTCCTATTAGCTGTCTGGAAGTGGCTAGTTGGGAATTTATTAATGTTGGACTTCCCGTTAGCCGTGTGCAGACCTGGCGAGTTGAAAGCTGTATAAAATGTATCGAAATTCTCGTTAGGTGTTAAACAAAGGTGGCTCACTGCCCTCCTCCCTTCCCCTCCTCCCAACACAGGATGGAGAGGTACAGTTGGTCACATGTCTCCCTGGTGCTGATGCTTTGGTGGAATGTGCTCAGCTCTCTCTGGTAAATACTCTGTGACTATTAGCCCACTGATTCATTACTACTGTTGTTGCTTATGCCGTCAACTATTGGCATCTCTTACTGGACAAAATATTCAAATTTGTTAAAGTTTAAAGTAAAAACTAGAGTAGTACCGGGCAATGTTGGGCACTTGGTACAAAGATGGTACAAGGAAATGACCAAATATAAAAAGATTACAATTCAGTTCTGCTGTGTGAATATAAGCATATGGACAAAAGAATCTAGATTGGCATAATTATGGGACTGACTGGGCAATAAATAGTTTGATACTGGGAGGAGCCGAGCATTTTCCACCTGGGCCGTACCACGAATTCTTGTGCACAACTTTATGAGGCCGTTTCTGGCCCATGGAGAGGCCAGTAATGCGGGCTATGTGACTCGCTAACTGTCCAGGAAGTGTAGGTGCGGCCCACAACAATCTGTCTGCTATTATAGTCTTGCTGGGTGAGATGTCATTAATCTGGCTGTCATTTTTCCCCCTTCATCTCTGTGCTTATCAAGTACTTAAAAGTATGACAGCAAAGCACATGATATGTTAGCCTGGTTTTGTTTAGCATAGAATATATAGACGGGTTGTTGTAAATGGACATTGTTATGTTTGAGGACGACCCATTACAATACAACTTTGTTTTGGAAGAGACATTTTTGATAAATTTGCTTTTATGAAGCTCAAATGAAACATCATAAAATAATAAAGCACTCATTAAATAGTTTTTCATGTACAATATCTGTCAGTGTTTTACTTGAAGTATTTAATAATATGAAAAATATTATCAATAAATGTTTTTAAATTGTAAATCATAATGAGTTCAGAAAATGATTATCATTATTATTCTGGAAAACATAATGCAATTACAGTTTAAAATATCATTTGTAAATTGCAAAAATTTAGCAAAAATGCTCTTGCTCAAATGACATTGTTCATTTTCAACAGCCTGAGTTTTATTATATTGAACAAATAAATAATTGATATGATATATTATGGAAAAATGCATTGCAGATTAAATAGGTTTCACTTGTTTTATAGATTCTCCTGATAATAGTGGTACAGTCCCCTGCAGTTCCATGTTTGCACTTCACTGTGAAAATTATTATGCGGATAAGAAAAGATCGCCCTTGGCCTGGAAGACCCTGTATGATGAGGGAGGTGATACAGAGGTGGGACAGCTAGCAGGAAAGATATAAAAGAATGGGAGGAATAATTGAAGGATCAAAAGGGAGTGACTGAGGAACCAAAGGGGCGCTCAAACCCTTTAAGAGTGTATGTCTCCATACTGACCAAGTCAGTAATGTTCGTATTCTCCGGTTTATCTTCATCACTTCCTCTTCTTGCGTGCTTCCAGCCTTATGAGGTCCCAGGTCCAATTGACTGTTCCAAAATTATTCTCCCCTTCCTTCCTTCCTCTTAATATTCAGATAGAGGAGTGTATATGCAGAACTGAACTGAATTGTACATACAGGTAGCCCAGGAGAATGTAGAGTGTGTTTACTTTCATTCATATAAATATTTTTCCTATGGAGTCTGGCTCATACTTGTAGAGGATTCATTATTGTAAACATTTGTATTTATTTGTTGTTTTCATAGACCAAGGCATGAGAGAAGTCTTGACACACACACAGCCAAAGGTAAGAAAAGGTGTGTATAAAGCAAATGATCATGTTGTTGGTTCCATGTTGAAGAGGTCATTCATCTACTGTAATGTTGGCAAATTGAGGAGGCTACAATGTCTTCCAAACTGTGCCAGGAAACAGACTAGAAGGGACAGCGGAGTGATGGACGGTGAGCAGTGATAAAGGAGTCGTCTGTTTTGTGTTTGTATTTTAATGCACAGAAGAATTTATCAAGGGAGTTTGATGATGTAACAAATGGAAAGTTGTCAACTCCTTCATTCTGTGTAACAAAACAGACTACTGTACTGTACTTCAATGCTAATGTTTTTTAATGTCCATGTGATTATTTGGTTTTCTTCCTATAGGGCTTCCTTTCATGTTAATTATTATTTTTTTCTCCTTCGTATTGAGTTCATGCTATATTTTTCATCACTTCCTGGATCTGGGCCAAGTGACCTATATATAGCTAAATCATTCTCTATCTCTACACACACACACACTGAGGAAGAGGTTAGTAAAGGCTGGGCAGTGATAGTGATTGACACAGTTTAAGGGGAGAGTCTTGTTGGTGAATTTGAAGGTATGCAATTCCTCCAAACTATGCCAGGAAACAGACAACTTTTATGCTACTTTAATGGGTGATCTGTTTCATGGCATAGTTTAGACTTTAAAGGAATCAGTCGCCCACCAATTTACTCAAAAGAAATTCCTATCAATCAAGGGGAAATAGAAGACATCAATGTTACCAAGAGGGGATGTGTTTTTTTACATAGTTTGGATGAATCTGTAACTTTGCAATTTACCGTAAGGGGAGATTCTCTTTTTTGATGAATTTGAGCACCTTGATTTCTCCAACATATGCCAGGCAACAGGACCAGTTTAACACAAAATAATGGTGGACTGTTACTTGAAATAGTTTGGAGGCATCAGTATATCCAGATTTACCACCAACACTGTACAACCCCACTGAACAACTTGTATAAATAAAAACCTGAATGCCAACATGTGTACAAAATCAAACCCATGAAGGAGGAGGGTTCAAAGGACTCTCAAATACTCATAAACATCATGAAGTATAAGGTATTAGAGCTACTTGTATTGCACATCAGGACTGATAACTTGGGGAGACTGGTTTACCACAATGACGCTAACTTGATCAAATAAAGAAACTACTCTAACCTAAAGGAACTCTAGCTCATATTACTGTCCAAGCCATATTTTAAAAAACTTGTAAAGGAACACTAACTCATACTATTGTCCTGGCTATTTCCCACTATCAATCATCAGAGGTGTCATAATGGTTCACATGAGGGACACACCCACAGTTAGTAGATTGTGTATGTTAAAGGTGTATTTCAGAGTTGGTAAATCAGGAGTATATGATTCCAAACTATTCCTTTCTGTTTGTTAATCTGGTGCTGTTTTTCTGGCATTCTTTGGAGGAATCAAGTTGCCCAAATGTACCAAAAGTTTATTACCCCCTTAAAGAGGAGGCTGCTTAGTCACAGTGATAAGACTAACATTTGTTGTCATTTTAGCATTTTTTGTAAGACCACTGCAAAAGATTTGATGTTGGCGTATAGTAGTGAGTTTATATGCACCAAAACATCACTGAACATTCTGAGTTCCTCCACAAAGTTTGTGCAAATGTCAAAAGTGTGTCATATCAACCTAAAAAAATATACAGTATACTGTATACATTATAGTACAGTATATATAAAAATACTAAATTGTCATAAGTGAACCCAGTGAGATTTCTGTGCCTTTGTAATGGAGCTCAGTAGGAAGGGGTTAGATGTCAGTAAACTGAAGCCTGCTAACTTCTTCACGAGCATGTGCTACAAAACAATCCACAATACCATAGACCCTTGATTTATAATTAATTAATACTTGTCCACCATTTTACACTTGGTCCCTCCTAAGTTGTTTTCTCAGGCTTTTGTGTTTCATTACCATATACTGTACAGTAGATGAAGAGATCTACTGGGTGTGTTTTAAGGGGAGAATCTGATTCTCTTGTTGGGGAATTTAAAGGTCTTTGATTCCTCCAAATTATACTGTTAAACAGATCCCGTATTATTACCTTTGAGGGTACAGTACCTGTTTTCTGGCATAGTAAGAAGGTATCAGGAGCCTTCCAATTTACCAACAAGATGTTCTCCTTAAATGTGAAGTGTAAACTATGTTAGTAATATATGAAGGGCCTACAGTACTGTATAAACAGTTCTGTATGAATATTGGCTCTCATTTGTGATGCACCTTTTTTAAGTAGTCTGTTTCTTGACACAGTATGAAGGAATCGTCAGCCGTGACGACTGGCAACATTGTTATTACAGTACCTCCCTCATTAAAACTTGGTTGCCAAGGATATTTTTTTATGGGTCAGATGTAAATATTTGATGTTTGTAAGAATTTTTTCTTGGGGGGGGGGGGGGGGGAGAAAATCTAATGATGGTTTTGGTGCATACAAACCACCACAGTCAGTTCTTACACTTCACAAAACACTTAGAAACATCGGAAATTTACCAACTACCTAATCTGTAGCATAAATGGTAACTTGGCAATTGTGCTTCTTTAGGGGAGAATCCCATAATGGTGAATTGAAGGGCTATTGATTCCTCCAAACTATGCCAGGAAACAGACAACAACCTCAGTGTTATCAGTAGGGGATACGTTTCCAGACATTGTATGGAGAAATTTGTAGTCATCTATTTCATTTTCAAGGAGACTATCCCCTGAAGATTTGCCTTTGTATGTGCTGTTGTTGTATTCTAGGAAATGTAAATTAGCTTGCTGTAAACATGCCTTTTTTTTTTTCTTTTTTTTTTATGTAAAATAAGATTGTTAAACTGACACGAAGGTTGGTTAAAAAAAAAGGTATATTCAACTTTCATATAATTTTAATTCTCGTCACTTCAGAAAAATGATGTGAGTGTTCCTGCCAGTGAGAAGAATGACTATTTGAGGAGCTTTTTGTTAATGTGTGATTTTGATAGACAATATTGAGCCATAACAAGTACCGTTAAACATCGATTTAACGGACTAATATGGGATGTGATGTCCGTTACAGCGACGATTTTTTACGAGGGGTACGAAATTGAAAAAAAAAAATGTATGTACTGTATCTAGGTCTGCTTGGAATAGTCTGATGATGGAGTATGAAACGAGCTCCAGCAAGCAAGTATGAGACAGGATAAGCACTAATAATTGGCTCACAGATATGTCAAAGGATTCAAAACCAACAACACCTGGATATTTATTATAGGCCATGTGTAAATAAGATCATAGGCTAGAAATAGTGATTGGAAACACAGTAGACTCTTGATATAACACGAATCTATCCTTGTATCCACTGCTTAATTTTACACTGTCACTCATTGAAGATCAAATATTTCCCCCCATATATTCAGTTATTCAGTAGAACCTTATGTGTGTAATACATACCAATACCTGTATCCACTACCTAAGGTCTCCTGAATTCCGTGATCTACTTTGATTGTGTTAAGGACCCTGTGATCGTGTATAAAAATTGGAGGCTTCTGATTCCTCCTGACCAAGCCACGAAACAAACTCCTTCCATATGGGTGGCGTTTCCTGGCAATGTTTGAAGGACTCCCCAAACCACCTATTTTCTGACTACATCACAGGATCCTTAAACAAGAATGGTTATGTTATATCCAGGGCCAATTGTAGTTTTTCCAGGCCCATTGTAAAGCCTATATGTATTCTTGCATATTGGCTGGAGTATTGTGAAGTCAGTACAGTATAGTGTGTGTATATTTATATATATATATATCCCATCAAGATCTGGGGTATAATTGAATGAGATACTGTAGTGTATATTGGTGTGTATATTGTCTACCAAGGGGGCTGTATAGTCATGCTACTCATAGATGCCTCAATTCTCATCCCCTTTCTGTCCACTATTCTACACTTCAGGACCCTGTGATCATGTATGGGTATTGGAGGTATCTGATTGCTCCTAACCAAGCCATGAAACACACACCTTCCATATAGGTGGTGTTTCATGGCAATAATTGAAGGACTCACTGAACTCTAATATTCTGACTACATCACAGGGTCCCTTAACTCTCAGTGGGCTATAGATGAACCCACATTATTGAAACAGAATAATTATTACTATTATTATTATTATTATTATTAAATCCTGATCTGATAAAATACAGTATCAGTAAAATCATGGCTGTTGGTGTTTGTTTACTGGCACAGTTTGGAAGAATCAGAATCACCAGTGCACCAACAAATTCATACATAATGGTTGCTGGTTTAAAGGGAAGAGTAGACACACACACACACGCACACAACACTGCAACATGTAATCTATGACAGTGATGGGTAACTATTGTTTTCACTTGGTGGGAATGATTGCGGCATGAGTTTAAAGTGACATTTTGTAGAAGAGCCTAGTCAAAGACAGATTACCTTTGTAGGCTTAATTTTTATTCATGTTGCTTCAGTTCAGTAAACTTATTTTTTATTTCTTCCTATATTAAGGGGAGACTTTCTTGAAGGTAACTTAAAGGACTACTGATTCCTCTAAACTATACCAGGAAACAGACTAGTACCTCAGTACAGTATACAAGTAGAGGATCTGTTACCTGGTATGGTTTGGAAGTCAGTAGTCCTCCAATTTACCAACAAGAGATTCTCCCATTAAAGTCTGGGTGAAGTCACAATCCATAATATTTAACCCAAGCAGGACAGAGGGAAATGGAAATAACACAGGCCATCCATCTCATTTGATGAAATACTGGACCATAATATTATGCAAGAACATTCATGGTGTTGACAATGTTGTGGCACCAGTACGATGAGGCCCAAGACTCACTACAGAGGCATCGTACCAGTACCACACCATCAACAACACCAACCACGGGTATTCTTGCATATGATATACTGTGTTGTTTGTGTTATAATGAAACGGCAAGAATGTTGTGTATTTGTAAGAGGAGAATAATGCTCGTTATTGATAATGAAAGGTACAAAACCTCCCGTTACAAGTTTCTAAGGTTCTGTCTGTCCCTTCTCTGTTATAATGGTGAACTTTGAGAATAATACTGTTGTCAATGAGATGTGATCATTTCTTGTTTGACTAGTAAACCATGAAAATAACAATCTGAATAAACCATCGCAACTCATATATGACCATGCGATTCTTAAATTTCACAGTCCTATACTATAGAGAGGCAACAGAACTTGAGACTGTGACTGTACTACACTGTTCATCAATACCAAACCCCCATGACTCTTCTTGCATATCTCGTGTACTCATTACTGGGTTAAGAACACAGTGTACCATCATACAAATCCTAGAAAATCTCATTAACAGCCTACGTTTGCTCCATTTTCTTCATCCTTGTTGGGATAGAAATTATGGGATGTGATTGTGCAGGTTATCAACAGGGTGTGAGGATGTTGGCAAATTATGAAGCTGCCGATTCCTTCAGACTGTGCCACACAACAACCCCGAGCATTATTGTGAGGGAGCAAGACTGTTTACTGGCAGAGTTTGGAGAAAACAATTGCTTCTGAGTTGCCGACATAACACACCCCAAAAGATTTTCATTATGTGAGGATGTCTGACTGTTAATGACTGCATAAATTATGTCAAGTGCCTTTCTCTTATAATTACTGTCTGTGAAGGAGCAGTGATTTAACGACTAAGTTATTGTTTACCAGTCCTTGTGAACCGTTTGTAAGATGATCAAGCATTGGTCTTGCCACATTGTCTAATTATCTGCAATAGATGGTAGTCATTTCTCTTAAATCTTACATAATTATAGTAATTATTTAAGAAATAAAGATATTTTATAGTTGCTTTTATTTTTATTAACCTTTGGCACATTTTCAAGCACAAGGAGAAGTGTAACATTCTCAGACACAAGAAATATACAGATGGGATCACATATAATTATTCAAAACTATAGTTACCTGGACCCACGTTTATCAAAGAATATTTCACTCCTAAGTTAAGATTTTGTTGGTAGGCGTTCATTCATGATTAGGACTAGAACTCGTGCCGGCACTGCTTTATAATCGTAACATATAATATATAGACACGTACTTCAAGAGGAGGAAATTTGTCCACTGCTTTGAAATGAATCTGAAACACTGTACAACACAAGTCGTAGTGTGGAGTAGGTGTAGCATGTGGACGTAGCATGTAGTAATTGTAGCTTGTAGGTGCAGTGTGGAGTAGTTGTAGCACGTGAACGTAGAGTGAAGTAGTAGTGACGGTACCAGGAGCAGTTGTAGCTTGTGTAAATGAGCTGAAAATGATATAGCCTGAATCTGGAGTCACCAATTGTAACAACAGTGTGTTGTGTTACTATTGGGGTGAACAGACTCGATTTTACAATGTAATAATTTATGAATTAATATAGCTACAATTTTAAAGGTTGGTTCTTACACTAGTAATTCCTGGACTCAGAAGCAAGGTAGGCGAGGGTTGTACATTATAGAGGGCAAGGCAGGCAAGCACCTTGTAGGCTTGTACAGAGTGAGACTTGTCTGTCGTGGGTGTGTGGAGAGAGAGCTGCTGCAGGAGGGCGTGTGGTTTGGTAGAGCAGAGGCGAGGTGGGCGGCAGGAACAAGAGGTGAGTACAGGTCAAAGGTTAGTACTGCTGTTGTTGTGTGTCTGGACTTTGAGTGTGGCTCGTTGGGGCCTTTTATCTGGTTGGCTGCTTGAGTAGGTGTCATGGCAGCACCCAGTGGCAGGTGAACTGGTGAAGACGGGGAAGTACAAGGTGATTGGTGTCTGCTACAAGTGTAACAAGTGCTGCAGGGACTTTTAATTATGATCGATTGATTGATTGATTGATATATACCAGGCTCTGCAACAACGAGGTCATATAGCACCAGAAGAAGGTGATAGAGGCGAGACAGCAACGCGGAAAGATATAGAAAGAAAAGCGGGGATATTATTGGGATATTGATTGATACTTGGGGCCATAACAGCAAGGTCATATAGCACCAGGTGATAAAGGAAATAAAAAGAACGGCAACATCAAGGTCATGTAGCGCCAGAAGAATGTGGTTGAGAGGCGAGACAGCAAACAGGAAGGAATTATTGAATATACAAGATAATATTTAGTTTTTACACACGAAAAATAAATCTTCATTGGACAGTCATGCATTTACATTTTTATACCATAAGTATATATTACAATATTAAGATATATATATACACACATAGTTTTAAAGTGTACAATAAGATATTTAGTTCTTATTACACCTGAATAAGGCAATTAAACACGAAAAATAAACTAACTATGCTCTTTTTCTCTCCTTCGTCCGATAAATAAACATACATAAATAATTCATATCTCCCGCCATAACAGCAATGGCAAACCATTTATGTTATTTTATCCTACATACAACCATTTTAATATATACACACATATTTATTGAGTACACAAGACAATATTTAATTCTTACACAGGAATAAGGCAATAAAACACGAAAACTAAATAACAGCAATGGCAAAACATTAATATTATCATACCATAAATTCTACAATTTCTAATATATACACACACGTATATAAAAAACACACAGGAAAATATTAAATTCTCCCACAAGAATAATGAGGCACTAAAAACACGATAAAATAAATGAATAAATCCCCTATAAATAATGATTAAAAGAATAAAAAGAATAAAAAAAGATGTATATGTGTGGCAGCGTCAAGGCAAAATGGCGGGTAAGGGACGCTGACTGACATACCCCACCCCTTTTATTGTCTATATTGGATGTAACCCGGGCATTTCCACTATGGTATGACTGTACAAACCTTTCCATCTCCTTACAGATACGTTTGCCAAGTACCATTGTAACTACTGTGAAGAGGATGTGAATGGATTGAGGGTGAGGTGTTTAGAATGTGAAGACTTCGATCTTTGTTTACAGGTGAGGTGAGGCGGGACCTTTGAAATGACATACATACACATTATATACACATACATACATTATATACACATACATATACTTACATACATACACATATATCCATACTACTGTCCTTCGATTTTTGTTTACAGGTGAGGTGAGGCGGGACCTTTGAAATGACATACATACACATTATATACATACATACATTATATACACATACATACATTATATACACATACATATACTTACATACATACACATATATCCATACTACTGTCCTTCGATTTTTGTTTACAGGTGAGGTGAGGCGGGACCTTTGAAATGACATACATACACAATATATACATACATACATATTATATACACATACATACATGCATATTATACATACTTACACATACATATGCATACTTCAATCTTTGTTTACAGGTGAGGTGAGGCGGGACCTTTGAAATGACATACATACACATTATATACATACATACATATACATACACACATACAAACATACCTATAAATTACATACACACCACAAGAGACATATATATATACTGTACATACACACATACCCACACACCACAACATACATACATACATACACACCATTTATTTGTATGACAGATAACCTAATAATTAATAAGAGCCACAGAAAAGGAAGATGTTTACTCATTTATTTCTTCATATTTTTTATTTTGGTTGGTGTTGGTTTTTGCTTTAATGTAATAATTTCCCAGTATGACATTTGTTATTATTATTATTGGTGTTGTTATTGTTGTTCTTATTGTTGTTTTTGTTATTATTTGCTATATTTGCTTAGTTACTTCCATAAATACTTGGGCGTCCACATCTCAGCGGACATGAGGTGGAACACACACACACACACATAGGTAGCATCAACACTTTCGTTCGGCCACACTTAGAGTATTGCAACACCGTCTGGGACACACACACTTACAATAATATTAATAAATTAGAGTCCATACAAAACAAAACTGCAAGATGGGCCAGACGTGATTACACACACACACACACTACATCAGTCACTTTGCTTAAACAAGACACAAAACTAGACCCATTGGCATCAAGAAGACAAATACACAGACAACAGATGATATACAAAATCACAAACAAGTTACTTAACATAGACAATGACATATATCTACACCCTACAAGTATACGATCCACTAGAGGCAGCCACAACTTAAAATACCATACATACATACCAGACAAACACTGATATATTTAGGCACATATCATTCTTTCCCCACAGCATCCAAGAGTGGAATCATCTCCCATCTCATATAGTTAATAGCCCTGGACACTCTTGACACGTTTAGAAATAGGATCACCAATCATTACCTCCCCAATCCTAATCCTCAACTCACACTCCCTGACCCAATCCACCCTCATCCTCCCCTGGATCCGTAAATCCCCCGCACGACCCTCGCATATTATGGTGGCCATGCGTGGCCGTCTGCGGAACCCACAACTTGCAACTTGAAGCTTCAAGGTCCCAGTAGTTTACCCTGGTCCAGATTAGGTTAGGTAAAGTCAGACCAACTGTAGAACATATAAATATTAAATAATTATGCTTTGTTTACTTGTTTTTCCCCTTAAACCAGCCTCTTATGGGGGGAGAATCAGACATGGTCAAAATACACTGGTGCACTAATATATCAATATAATGTAATAACAAGCAATGATGAATAACCAAAAAATGTTGGGGGAAATATTGAGTTTTCCATTTCCGTGGCTCTTTTTAAACTTTGCTGTATGACATTTAGACAAACCAACTGTCATTTTCACGCATATAGGCCTAGTTATTTTATTTTATTTTTTTTACTAATATTTTTGAGATCACCCATTAGACAAGAGTGTAAATCAGGGATGTTGTATGAATATAACAATGTCAGAAAATTGGAGGTTAGCGAGTCCTTCAAAGATTGCCACGAAACACCACCTACATTTGATGAGCTTGTTTCATAGCATAGTCAGGAGGAATCAGAAGCCACCAAGTCTCATACTCGATCACAGGGTCCTTAAGGAGATAGTAAGAGTGTTGGTAATGGTAAATCTGGAGCAACTGATTCTTTAAAATAATTCCAAGTAATAGGCCACCCATATTGTTGTGAATTTGGTTCTGTTATTTTCTGGTATACTTTGGAGGAATCAAGGTACTTTAATGTACCATAAGTATATATATTACCCACTTAAGGGGGTGTGGGAGTAGGGGACAGGCTTGGGGGATGCGGGAGTAGGGGGACAGGCTTGGGAGGGGAGGGGGTAGGGGATGCATTCGGGAATAGGGTGACAGGCTTTCTACCCACCCCAAGCCTGTCCCCCTATTCCCGTACCCCCACAACCCCCCCCCCCCCCCCCCAAGCCTGCCCACTACTCCCACCCCCCCTTAAGGAGACTGTGTTGACGGCAAATTGGAAGGCTACTGATTCCTCCTAATTTTAACAGAAAACAGATGCCCTCAATGGTACTAATAGGGGATCTGTTTGATGGCACAGCTTGGAGTAATCAGAGACCTACCAATTCACCAATAAAAGAATCTCCCCTTAAGGACCCTGTGATTGTGTATGAGAATTGGAGGCTTCTAATTCCTGTTGACTACTCCACGAAACATGCTCCATCAATACTGGTGCTGTTTCATGACACTATTTGAAGGACTCGTTTACCTCCAATTTTCCGACTGCATTAAAGGGGTAATACACTTTTGGTACATTAAAGTATCTTGATTCCTCCATACTATACCAGGGAACAGGGCCGGATTAGCAAACATATTGGTGGCCTGTTGCTTGGAATAGTATGGAGGAATCCTTTGCTCCAGATATAACATCACAGTATCATCTCCTTAAGCCAGATAAAAGTTGGTGATAAATATGTCACAATGTATTGCAGTGTTTCTCGTGTGGTGCTGAGATTGGCAAACACCGTCGCAACCATGGCTACCAGTTTATGGTAAGCAGTCAACCCGCACTCCTTTGTACTCACACTCTTTTTGTAGATTTTGTATGTTAACTTGGGCTTTGTTGCTTTACATAATTATTTTTGTCTGTATGTAGCACATATTCTGTGTGCTCTCTAAAAGTATTTGTATTATCGTATTATTAATATTGCAAGTGGTTTATTGTAGAACATAAATTTTTAATTTTGAAGTTGGTTTGTGATAAGGACTTCTTGTAGTGATTAAAAGTATACAGCACAATATATTAACTCTTAAGTACCAAGTCTTGATTATATAACACTTTTTAATTATCAATGGCTGATTAGAATGACCATAATGACATTTTTATTATTTGATTTTGAATAATAGTTCCTTGTATGAATAAATAAAGATTTGACTGCAACATTTGACATTGATATAGTATTGATTCAGTACATATTTATAGCTCAGTCTTGTCATCTTCAATATTCAGTACAGAACTTTATATTACTTAATGTAGAAGCTATATACCTGTAATTTAAACTAAGCCTTTAGGCTTTTTAGCAATATTTTAACATTGCAATTTAATCTCACACAACAGTTATATATTTACAGAGCCTCTTGTGAGACTATTGAGATGCTTGGTATATGCAGCCACTCTTGTTCATTCACCCTCTGTGGTCTAATGTTTCTGTAATTGATGGTCAGTCAGTGTGTACAGCTGATATCATTGTCTAACTTACTTAATATTGCCTAACTTGTGGCTCGCAGTTCCTCTGTGATGAGCATTAATTCACTGTGGTGCAGTCACTCGATAATTATTACCTGTGTGATTTTGTGTTTACATATGTGACAGCAGATGAAATACTTTGTAAAACCTCTGAAAACTTCACGGATAAACCATGTAACAGTGATTGAAGTACTATATTTTGAATAACATTATAAAAACTTCACAGTTAAACCATGTGTGACAATGGATGCAGTATTTTTAATAACTTTATATAAATCTCACAATTATAACCAATAATGACTGTGGATGAAGTATTTTTGATAACTTTATAAATCTTAACAGATAAAACCATGAATGACAGCGGATGAAGTACTTTTAATAACTTTAGAAACATTTTACAGACAAAACCATGAGTGACAGCGGATAAAGAATTTTTTATTATAACTTTAGGAAAACTTGACAGATAAACAATGAGTGTCCAGTTACCTCAGTTGGTAATGGACACAAATTTGATCCTACAGTAGAGTGTTGAGTTAGCCTTGATGATATCGACTGTAGAACATTTACGAGCCATCAGTTCTAGAAAAATAGACAATACAGAATCATCATAGCCTTTCCTTGGCATGGCACAGTACAGTAGAACATATTGCTTGCTTGCTTCTTGTGGCTGTATGTGTGTGTGTGGTACAGCTTTTTCTCAATTACAGTAGACCTTTGATATAACATTGGTCAGTACTTTTACCCACCCCTTTGTTGTTTTACACTCGGTCCCACATTGAAGATCACCAAATATTTATTCCAGGCTTCTGTCGTTCAATGTTCACCACTTTATTTTACACACAGTCCCTCATTGAATATCACCAGATGTCATTGCCATAATATAGAGTATAGAGTAAGCAATGGACTGGGTCTGTGTAAAGATCCTACTGTTATATCAAGGTGTTACTGTATAGGTTATCACAGGCATGTTTTCCTTCATCCTCCATCCTCCATTTTTAGGCTAATTTGCTATGTTGAGAATATGCTGTAGGATGGATGAAGCCCCAGTATGACAAACAAGAGGACAGGGAAAACTACATACACTTACTTTATCTTGGGGAAAATCCTAATATCTATCTGCTGTCTTTCCACACTATATTGGCCCATATATATATATATCCCACTCTTATAGCAAACTGATGTAATCCCAAGTTCTGTCTGTATCTTATGGGGAGATTCTCTGGTAGGTGAATAGGAAGGTTTGTGATACCTCCAGATTATGCCATGAAATAGACCCCTTCTTAGTACCATTGAGGGCATCTGTTTTCTGGTATAGTTATGAGAAATCGGTAGCCCATCAATTTACTCTCAAAAGAATCTCCCTTTAAGCCCGTGTAGTCGATGCCACCCGCCTCCCCCCGTTAATCCCACCCTGATTTAGCTGGCTTGACTGGTAAACCCCGTCTTTTTATCAGACTTGAATGGTTTTAGCACTTCCCTTTTAGAGCCAAGTTGATCTACATTTACCCAACTTAATCTGTAGGCTATCCTTGGCTCTGTTGCTGAGTTGACACCTAATCCTCTTCCCTGTAACAAACTTGGCCAATAATCCCCAACTCTATTGCTAACCACCACTAGGCTCATAATCACTCACTGCCCTCATACCTAACTTACCTTATTACCCCCAGCCCTGTAACTAACTTTAATTCACAAGTTCCAATTATATCTGAACTTATTTGGGAGAGCTGCTGATACCTCCAAACTATGCCAGGAAGCAGAATACAGTATAGTGCATCTGGTTTTATATTTTTTTTTATTCTTTTTTCATCCTAGTGAAAATGCACCAATTCATGTCCTAAATGCAGTAATATAACCTTTGATACATGTTTTGTGTACAGTCTTAAAAAAAAACATATTGGCAATACTGGTAATTATTTTGGAGGAATTGGTAGCTCTCGAGAGTGTCAGAATTAGAATACAGTATCCCCTTAATAGCCAACCTATCCTAACTATAGTGAGCTAGAAGAAATCCTTACCCAAGCCAGTAGCCTAGAAAATGTGCAGAGGCAAGGTAGTGTGGAAAGACTTGAGTTATCCAAAGCCTAATTTACAGTCTAATGTTAATGTTACCCATCTGGTATGTTGGGGAACTTTGAGAATACTGTATTATTGTGAATGCGACGTAAGGGGGTAATGCACTTTTTGTACATTAGAATGTCTTGATTCCTCCAATGTATGCCAGGAAACAGAACCGGATTAACAAAAATAATAGTGGCCTGTTGCTTGGAATAATTTGAAGGAGTCAGTTTACCACAGACGCTGTACTTGCCCCTTAATTATTTCTTCTGTTTGACTGTAGACCATGATAACACCCAGCAGGTACAAGTAACAGTAATGTCTCATTCATCTCAATTTTATTCTCAAATTTCACCATCACACCAGAGAAGTGATAGAGCATTGGACCGTGACTTGGGATAGAATGTTTATATTGGTGGGGACAGAATGGTTTATGGCTGTATCTCTTTATTTATTTTTATTTTATTTTTATTCTCCCTCGATTCTATCAATTAATTCCTTGTATTTGTTTTTTTCTTCTTCTTCCTAGGTGTTGGTAAAAATGTCCACAGCTGATATTGTGACAGAACTCGTTCACTCCCACCCAAATGTCCGTTAATTCTCCCAACCAGTTTCAAACCTTAGATTTATTTGTATCGATATTTTTACTGGCTGGTCCAAAGATAATTTTGAACATTTAGAGCAAACGGTAGCAATACCTGGCTACCGGAGTTAACAAATCCTTGGGTGAAAGTGTACGATTAGCAGCAGGAATTCTAACACAGGCTATATGGAAAGAGAGGTCATTATTTTGGAAGCACTGCAATGGATGGTCTACCAAGTGACTCGTGTGATTGCAAAACATCTAAACCTCATAATAATGTTATGTTTCAGTTATAAAATCTATATTTTGTAAACTCTCAAAAACAACAGCATGTGTACAAATTCTTGTGGCCAATAGTACTTTGCATTTGATTGGGTGAGTCTCTCAATGCCTTTCATAGCTTGCTTCACCCAGTCATCTGCAGCCTCTATAATCTTGGTTGTGGACAAACAAATACTTACACCTATGGAAAAATGGATTCTAGGACAATTATTGAACAGCTCACAGTCATAATATCTTTGTTACCAGAAATATAATTGTGTTTTATTTGCATTTGTCAGCATTTTTTACTTTGCAATACAGTATTTATTTCTTATTCCTTTTTGAAGTACTGGCTATCTTTTATTTTGTTTTCTTTTGTTTGATAATGACATTGTTCTTACTGTATTTCTTCTGTATTTTGCTCTTTAACTCTATATATACTGTAAATGATACAGACTATTACTACCATGTCATAGTGTTATTCCCCATTGCTATATTCTATGGTGGCAGAGTGCATGCTAGAGTCTAAGTGAGGTCAAGTATATTTTTTTCTCCCATATAAGTGGACTTTTATGTCTTGAGAAAGAGGGGATATACATACAGTTTCTCTCACCAGTGTGTGGGGTTCGGAGCTGTACGGTATGTATGATGAGGATGATGATGATGATGAAGTGAGCCATTTCAGTGGATCTCATTAAGTAATTAATTATGTAGAGACCAACAAACAACTACAGTCCCACGTCAATTTTGGTTACGGTTTCATTGGATAGTGTTTCAGGAGTGTCGGCCATCATTGTGCCATATTCAAGATAATTGATGCTGGTGACGATGGTGAGGTACCAATACGATGACTCCATAAACAAACAACAGAGTCATTGTATCGGTACCACGCCATCGTCAACACTACAAACTTTCTTGCATACAGGCCACTTCACCATGGCTGTGTTTATATTATACCTTGTTGAGCCATTGTTTAGTCAGGGATCATATTACTATAATGCCTTGTTTTGCACTGGTGTTGTGTGTGTGTGTTGTATTGCACTGTTTGGTATGAATCTTTACACATTTCACACCCATAAACTCAGTGAATAATGAAAGTCTACAGTACATGAATGCATAGAAAACAGTATAATACCTGTACATGCCCATAACAACAGTGCATGACAAGGGATTACTGTATCTGAATATTGTTGATGGATTATGGCAACACCACCAAGAGTAAACAAATCAGCTGCAGACAATATTCATGAATGGACAGATAGAGTTTGTACCACAGCGAGTGACCGGTTGATGAATCACAATACCATACCAGTCACTGAAGTGTCGTGTAGTCATTCATAAAGTTGGTCTTCCTTTGGGTATTCTGCCACGAGACGCCAAGAGTTTCGGACACATAATGGGAGATTCTTTTGAGGGTAAACTGGTGGGTTACTAATTCATCCAAACTATGCCATGAAACAGATCCCTCATTAAAGTAATATTAAGGTCATCTGTTTCCTGGTTTAAGTTTGGAGGAATCACAGACCTTCCAATTCACCAACAAGAGAATTTCCCCTTAAGTTTTCCAATTGTACTGGTCATTGTCATCCCCCAGCCTCTGACTTCTCTTCCTTACAAACCCTTATTACACCTGTAGTATCATTTTTCTATTGGTTGTTGGGTTCCGTTCCCCAGTTATTTTTGTAGGTACTGTATACTATGTAGAATGATTAATTGGCAACTGTATTGTAGATCTTTATGAAGTTTACCATTTTCTCCCAAATTTTATAACAGCAAAACTTAAGGGGATATTCTCTTGATAGTAAACTGTTGAGCTACTGATTCCTCTAAACTGTGCCCTGAAATATTTCACCTTTTAAGTAGCATTGAGGTTATTTGTTTCCCGTCATTGTTTGGAGGAATCGGTAGCCATTTAATTTTCTACCAAGAGAGTACCCCACAGAATGTGAGATTTCACCAGATGGTACAAAAACTAGGCACCAAGGAAAGCACCAACACATTTTCAGTGGTTTACTGTGTACATATATATATATATACTGTATAACTACTGGGGTGAAGTTCTCATGTTTGTAAAAGCACTTTTGCAAAGGAAAGAATATACAGGGATTTTTCTTGCACATAAACTATCACAAACTCTTGTAATGCTCAAAGAGATGCTTATAAACATTGGAAATTTGCAATGATTGCCCTAGAAAAGTCCGTAAACTGGTAATATTGTAGAAAACCCATAACAGTAATGCTTGTGTACAAACATTGAGTACATTTCAAGTGGTACTAGAGCAGGTCATTTGTAGGAAAATTCTTGTGTGGTAGGTACTGTCTACAGAGGTATGGATTAGTATAGAACTGGAAGGCTTTAAATTTTAAATACCCATTTGTCCAGAATGGAGTATGATCCGAATCATGTGTATATCCTACTTGGTTGAAGGGACACTTAGGATTAGTTGTAAGTATTCCCAAAATTTTACATAATGGTTATAAGGGCTATATACAAGAAAATTCATGGGTTAGGCATGATAATAACGACCAGTACGAGGGCTCTGTAGGCACTAAGGTACACGGAGAATTATGCTGGTTGTCTCTAGCCCAGATGTTTAGTTGGAAGCAGCCTCAAATGTACACACCTTGTTGGGTACCTGGGTGTGGTGTTGTCCCCACTACTCCTGCACTCTGCCAACCACTGCCCCCCTCACTAACGGGTCACTGTCTCTCTCTCTGGGCCCGCTCTCTCACAGGCCGGTGTTTTCCAGGACACAGGAAACTTTAGCATTTTCCCTGGTCAAGGACACTGGACAGCGCGGGAGGAAGTGCGGCTCCTGGACGCCATAGAGCAGTATGGCTATGGTAATTGGGAGGACATCGCCAGACACATTGAGTCCAGGACACCAGAAGGTACAGTATCATCATGATTCATTATAAACAATGTAAGTACAGTAGTTATCTGTACAACCTGTAGGACCATCTTCACTGGTGTTTATCTAACAAAACCTTGTGACTCAAGTAGTTTGATGATGTGCCAACACCAGGATAACTTTGTATGTATGCATGTATACATTTTTGGTGATCTGAACCTCAATGTGGGCATGAATACCAATGTCCACTGTCAAAGGAATCATGAAATATATAAAATAAAATTTAATGGATGAGGGAATGAAAACAATATTTGTCACTATAGTATCATATGTTGTTAAGGTTCCTAATATCTTTGCACTGAGTATTGTGGAGTAACTTGCAAACTGTTCAATCATCATTCTCCACACACTCCCACAGATGCCCGCAACAAATACATCAGCAGCTATATTGAGGGGAACATTGGGCGTGTGTCGTGGCGGCCAGCAATGGAACGGCTACAGCTTCCCATTGAACACACATCAAATGACACAGGACCTCTCTCACCCACCCTGGCCTCCTCCCTTCCCTCACAGCCACTCTCTGCTGAGGAGAACACCATCCTGGGTTACATGCCACACAGAGATGACTTTGAGAGAGTAAGTTTGGCCACAACACGAACTAATCATCAAAGACTTTTTGATTGTCTGCTTGCACATAGTTAAGTACAGTTTTATTTGAATAATTATTCGGAACTATAGCCGTTGGTCTCTATAATATTGGTTTATAAGATGCAATCCTCCCCTGGATCCTTAAATCCCCCACATATTATGCTGCCTATGAGCGGCCCTCTGCGGGACCCACAACTTGAAATTAAATGGCTCACTTTCATTCCCCTTGGTGCAGGACATATGATTGTGACTGTACATGTATTTATCATTTAGACATTTGAAAGTAATTAAGTATAAAATGTTTGTGGATAGTTTTGGTGACAATCAAGGTTATAAGTAGCCTATTTATTTTTCTTGAATATACAGTTGGCCCTTGATATAAGATGAATAAATTTAGCTTTCACCTTTCAACACAGACTCAGCAAATCACATAATATTATGCTGTATGGTATAAATTGATAACAGAAGCCTGGGAAAACATTTGTTGGGTTTCAGTGAGTGACTGAGTGTAAAATAAAGTGTTAGATACAAGTATTTATTCATTGTATATCAAGGGTCTACTATACTTTACTTGTGAATGTTTCAGGAGTGGGACAATGATGCTGAGACCACAATAGCCCCGCTCTTCATCCATCCGGTCGATGATGAAGACATAGACATGGCACTGAAGCTGGCACAGGTCTGTTGATCAGGGCTTCTTGGGGATATTGTAATGTTTGCAGGTTTTATTGTTCATCCCTGCCTGCTTTATATAATTAGCTATACCCATACTTTGTTATTAATTTCTTTATGATAATAGTTTGCTATTATTATTATCATAATTGATGTTATAATGTTAACCTCAACAAATAAATGAAAAAAATTACGTAATATGGAAATAGTAGCGCTAATGTCAGACTTTATCTCACCAAGGTTGACATGTACATGCGAAGGTTACGAGAAAGATCTCGGAGAAAACGTGTAGTGCGGGACTTCCAGCTGGTGCCACAGTTCTTTAAGAAGGAGAAGGAAAAGGCACTTGTTCCACCCAAAAGAAAAAGCAAAGATGACAAGTAAGAATAATGATTATCTTCCATTAAGGGCAGAATCTGTTGTTGGTTAATTTGAGGGCTAATAATTCCTCCACAGGCAACCTCTGTTTTACTAAAAGGGGATTTGTTTTGTGGCATATTATGGAAGAAATGTTAGCCCTTTAATTTACTGTCAAGGGAGTATCCCCTAAAGGATACTTAAGATGTAACCAGATAAGAGGCTACTGATTCCTCCAAATTATGCTGAGTATAAATGACTGAGGTACCAATATTTTGCATCTTTGCACTGTTTGAAGGAATAAATAATCTTCAAGTCAACAGTATATTCAGTGAGCATTCTCTTATCAGCTTTGTAAATGGCTATGACCATAACTGCTATACTCCCATGATTATAATAGGGCCTTGATTAAATACAAACAGATTTAATGCTGGTCTAGTAGTGGTGTATATAATTTAGTACTAATTGGTGTTGCATCAAGTCCAATGTATTTTATTTCCAGTAATTTAATCCTCTCTAGCTCCATTTTTTCATAGCATAAAACCACATATTTTATATTGCCAATAGTATTTTCTTGTCAACTAATCCAATCCCTCACAGAGAAGCCATAGCTGAAAAGTTGAGATCGGTGAGCCAATTCCAGACAGCCAGCGAACACAACAATCTGGTGAATTCTCTGGTGCGAGAACGAGAGTTGCGCACAAGGTTAAGAGAATTGTTAAGGTGAGACATAATATCTAAGGATGTTGAGTGTCATGTTCAAGGTAGGTTGGATTGGACTAGGTTAGCGTGAGTTGGAGTGTTTAAATATTGATAAGATCAGGTTAGGTTAGGTTTGGTGTGGTTAGATTGGGTTGGGTTGAGTTGGGTATGGGAGTTGTTATAAACTTGACTACTTGCTGAGGTGAAGAAATGCTTATACATTTTTTGGTGATGTGGTATTCAATGTTTACAGGATTTTCTTTTTTCTGATAGTTGGATTATTTTGATAGGCTGCTTCTGTCACTCTGATATTTTATACTCTCATTATTTGCTGTGACACTTATATTCATTTCTCAGGATTGAAACCCTGAATACCATTTCATTAAATACGTTTTTATATTGATATATTTTTGGTTTCTTCCGGTGTTAAAATTATTATTACCATAATCATTATCTTGGTAGAAAAGAATTTGACAAAAAAGTGGTCAGTTACTCAGTGTTATGTTTTTGTTTCTGAAGCAGAGAATAAAATGGTGGGTATTATATAACTTTTACAGTACAAGATAATATATTCATAGTGGTATATTAGTCTACTTTGGTATTTTTACTTTCAAAAGTGGGATGCATTAATTTTCTTGATTCCAAGTAACCCCCAAACCAGAGAATCTGAAACCACTGCACATACTGTATACCAGTGTCTGTCAGCAGATGTCTGGGATTTTTGTTTGGAACCAGATTTTGGGAGTGATAACACTATTACTGTACTATGGCTACAAAAGTATCAGTGTATGTTATGCATGAAATATTTGGACCACAGAACAGGTGTTAGAATGTTTTCGGTATCCATTGGACCCACTGTGTACTGGTACTTTTGGGATGTATAGTACATATTCTCTGTAATCTTCTATCTGATGCTAACCATACTCCACTACTTCTCAGATATCGACGAAATGGTATTAGACATATAGAAGAATGTCATGAATTTGAAGTAGCAAGATCACGCCGGGACAAGAAGAAAGAAAATAAAAAGAAATCTGTAAGTATATACGATGTTGATGATGATGATGACCAGCAGCATTTTTGTAACCATTTCTGTAAAGGTCTAAACAGCATTTTGTGGAGCTTTTTATGACCATGTTTCACCCACCATTGTGAAGAAGCAGTAGTGAAGAACTGTCCATTGATAAACACTCCTCAGATGGGGCTTTGTCCAATTTTTTTTTTCCCCCTAGTGCAAATGGTAAATGTTCACAATTGTTGACTGGTCAGAGTTTGCTGGCCATACCTTGGAGAGGAGCTAGTAAGATACAGATTATTAATTATGAGAGTGAACCTTCATCGTTATCTGCAGAATCACTGTCTTTTTTGTACAGTATTCAGGTTTGTTATTGTTGATGATGATGATGATTACCCACAACTTATTTCATATAGATTTCTTGATCTTGCCTGTGATTGACTGATTCTTAACTCCTGTACAGAAAGCATTGACCAGTCACTGTTAATATCTGCTGTATGGGAGGTGGACATTTACCTAAAGGGGATATTCTCAAGACAGTAAATTGGAGAGCTATTGATAAGTTCAAATTGTGCCACAAAACAGTCCCCCTGTATGTAAAATTGAGGTCACCTGTTTCCTGGCATAGTTTGGAGGAATCAGTAGCCCTTCAATTCATCAACAAGAGATTCTCCTCGTAAGTTTGAGGAAAAAGTAGTGACCATCATTTCATTATACTTCTCATCTTGTGTTTTCAGAAGGACTTTGATGCACATGTATGCTTCCAATCACTTGTTGGAACTGCTAACTGTGCCCATGGATGTGATTATTTGTTTATTTATGTATAATTTTTTGCTGCTGATAGTGTGATTGTTCATTGGGCTATATACAAGTACATTCGTGGTGTTGTTGATGGCATGTCACTAATATGATGACTCTGTTATTTGTTCATAGAGTCATCATACCGGTACCATGCCATTATCAGCATCATGAATGTTCTTGAATATGGCCCATTGTTTTGAGTATCTTTGGAACATCAAAATTGATAGGGATGGTCTTTGTGCATGAGGACTATCTAGGGTTGTCGAAGCAATGAAAATATTTCCTGACTACAACTCTAGAAGTTTTGTCAGTGCAACTCTAACTCCAACTGGAGTATATACTAATAATCTGTAAGTAGAGCTACTGAATCTTATGCACATTAATTACTCATATTTAATTCAGCTAATTTTGCATATGTTGTTTGTAATAATCAGTCAGTCGGCATCTTGGGAAATTTACTGGCTCTAGTTCTGACTCCACCCAAAAACTGACGACTATAACCTTGAGCCCATCACTGCATATTACTGTAGTACTGTTTTGGAGGAAATTGACACTTTTTGATGTAGAAAAAATGGGCAACAATCTTTAGTGATTGAAACTTCTCATTCTTTAGTGTCATTTCACACACTAGCTCATCTTATAGGTTAAAAAAAAAGGTACGGTCACAACGAATGGTTTCAGTTCACATCCCTAGGGTGTCTTGATTAATCATTTGTGGGGCTTTCTTCTAATTGTGATCAAAATGACTTCTATGAATACAGTATCTTAAGAAGCAGTTTATAATTTCCAGTAAATAGTCACACACTAATCAAAGCAATAATGTTGTAAGAATAAAATAATGAAACCAGTTGTCTGGTATCTATGAGTCACCCTGTCTATCGAATCTTTTGTCCACAACTATACAATCAAGACCTGGGAACTACTCACATACACATAAGCATTGTAGAGTGGGTAAAAATTAAATGTCTTCTCATAAAGATATTATAAGGTGAGAATAAGAAGTTCCTTGCAGTATAGAGGTTGAACCTTCACTTACCACTTCCCTTCCTTCAGTCCCTCATAAGTCCCTTCAACTGTTGCTATTTTTATATCTTTTTCCTTTGTGTGGTCTCGTCCCTCTTCTCTACCTTTTCTCTTGTTTATGATGAAGCCTGACTTGTATTGGTGTGTATGCAAGATATTACCCCTTATTGCTGAAAACAAACATAAATGACTTGAGACCAAGCAAAAAAGGATCTCTGTCTCATTCACCATACAAGAGTTTGTGAATCAACAGATGTGAGAGACATTTTTGGATGGATAAATTGATTTTGTGGTTGAGTGGAATTGAACATTTTAAATTCTATCTACAACTACTGTATATCATGTCTGAAAAAAGTGATGTCTGTCTCCACCTCTGGTATGGTGATAAAGTTTGAGAATAGTGTTACTGAGAGTGAGATTGAATGATTGATATTAGGTGCTGATACAGGAAGGTCATTTTGCACCCAAGGAAGGTGGTGGTTGAGAGGTGGGACAGTATGCACAAAAGGTAACAAAAAAAAAGGAACAGTTGGAGAAGTGAGAGAGAGCCCCTTTTAATCACCTTTCTGCGAGTGAAGTGTGATTGTTTCCTCTGTTTGGCTGTAAACCATGAAATTACCTTATGCTTAGGAGAAACAATCACGCTTCACTTACAACAGCATCATTCTCAAAGTTCATCATACCAGAGAAGTGACACAAAACTTTAGTCTGCATTCGTACTTAAGAAGAGATCGTCGTATTGGTAAATTGGAAGGCTACTTTTTCCTCCTAAATATACCAGAAAACAGATGTTCTGCATGGTACTAATAGGGGATCTGTTTTGTGGCACAGTTTGGAGGAATCAGAGACCTTCAATATCACCAACAAAAAAATCTCCCATTCATGGCTGTAAGATTTTATAGTACACTGATTGCTTTAAATGCTGACAGTAATATGAGTCTTTTCACAGTTTAGTTTGTCTGTTTAGAAGGAATCGGTAGCCTGAAAATTGCTGACCATTATATTGATTATCATATGGAGAGAATCCCTTGTTAGTTTATTTGAGGGCAACTGATTCCTTCACACTATGCCAGGAAACAGAATTTTGATCTCATGTTTACTTCTAATGGAGCAGTTTTGTGGCATACTGTGGAGGAATTAGTAGCCCTCCAATTTTCTATCAAGAGAGTATCCTCTAATTAATTCTCAGACCGTGGATTGTACAGTAAGGTACAGTCTCTGCCTGGAGTAAGTATCCACCCACTTCCATCCAACCTAAACATGTGGCACCATCGCTACTGTGGATATTAGGGTTTGAAGCAGGGCAACACTCATCATCCTGAGTCGAATCAGTTACTTGACCCAGCGAGAAGGTGTAGGGAAGACAATGTTTTACTGATTCAACTGAGGCTAATGAGTCTTGCCCTGTTTCATCCCTCGTATCCCTGGGTGTGATGGTCTGGGTGTGGGTGGATACTTACTCTAGGCTGAGACTGTACTTGCTGTATTCAATTTATCTTTAGCTGAATGTAAATTTCTTCGGCTGGTATTACAGGGCATCTGATTGGCTAGTGAAGTATCCGAGTCAGCTTCAAATAGTCCAATGGAGTATTAATTAAGGGGAGCATACACTTTTGGCATATTGGAGTACCTTGATTCCTCCAAAATATATCAGGAAACAGGACCAGAATAACAAATATAATGGTGGGTCTGTTGTTTAGAATAGTTTGTAGAAATCATTTACTCCAGATTTACCAACACTGCATCTTTCCCTTAAACAAGTTCCAGCAAGTATGAGACAGGATAAGCTTTGTAATTGGTTCACTGATATGTCAAAGGAATCAAAACTTTAACAACACCTGGTTATTTATTAAGTCTCGTGACTGTATATGACTCCAAACTTATGGGTGGCAAAAAAAAAAAAAGTTGGAACTACAGTATAGTCAAGTTCAGGGTAGAGTCAGAGTCGGTAAATTTCTCATGCCTCCAACTGAGATTGTAGTAAGTATGTATAGTACACAGATGTTAATTTTATTATAATATGAGGTAATAATTTGCATAAGATACAGTACTGTAATTATATTAATGATTTATTAGTATTTATTTCAGTTGTCGTCAGAATCTGGAAATATTTTCACAAAATCCACCAGCCTGCCAACCACAATTTATTTGCTGTGGGCAATTATTGTCTTTTGCAGAAAAACAATCTATACTTTATTGAATTAATATGCATGGTAATCATAAATATGCTATTATAAGATATTATGGGTTGGAATAAACCCTATTCATCTTTAATAATTTCCTACTATGATAAAATATATATTTATTGATAAGTTTACTAAGCAAAGGGCCAACATTAGTTAAGTACAATTGCTTCATTCCTTTTAACTGCATGACATATCTTGCTATTTGTTGTGGGTGTGGGGCTGAGACAGTGAACCAGACGGCTGCTGGTGTGTTGTAATTTAAGGCTTTACCTCACTACCACACCAAGTCATTGTCATCCATCTTTCATTCTCCATCCTTGGACCTGATTTATGATGTTCAGTTTACCCGAGTGTCTATCAGTCCTTGAGATCAGGTTGTAGGATGGACGAGACTTCAGTATGATTACAGGATGGAGGAATGTGCACTCATGCAATGACAGCTTTTGATTTTTCACTCAATTAAGCATGTATCCAACTGGCATGTGTTTTCATAATCCCCTAACAAAACTCCCAAGGAACACATTTTGTTCGGTAGGCTCTCGATATTATGCCAACTTTTAACACTATTGTAGTCATTCACCACAGACCGAGTAGATAGTTAGTCAATAAGTGTCTGAGTTTGTAATTAAGTGTTAAGTAATGAATACCATAACAGAAGCGTGGGAGAATGTTTTGTTGTCGTGAATGAGGGGACTGAGTGTAATAATATGATGTAGTGGATACAAGTATTTATTTTTTTAATATCAAGAGTCTACTGTAACACCTCCTTTCTTAACTACTATCACCAAGCCTATAAGAGTCAGGCTCTGGTGACAGTACTGTTGTGAAGTATGCCCCCCTATCTCTCACTCTCTCTCTCTCTCTCTGAATGGAACTTGCTTGAACACTGCTCGATGCACTCACTCCACCTGCCTTACCATAACTACCGTACATGCCAGCAGTCTTAGGTTTACTTTTGGGAACTGTTTATAAGGATCAATTTTGTTATGGGGCTAAGATTTTTGCAGTAAATTGGAGGCTACAGTTTCCATCAGTGTGTGCTATGAAATATAGTATGTATTGTAACACTTGAGAACGACTTGGTTTGTTTACACTGCGCTCGTGGGTGTGGCAGGATGCACGTCACGTATGGTGCTCTAGTTTGATTTAGGGAAACTGACTGAGGCTGGCAGCCATAGTGTCCACACAGTGTGTGTTTCATTATATTTCATATACTACTAGTGTAGAGGACATATTTGACACATTGCTAGTGATTAATTCCTCCATAAGACTCCAAGAAACAGGCCACCTTAATTAACTGATTTGGTTTGTTTCTTTGCCTAGTTTGGAGGAATTAGTGGCCTTCAATGTATCAAAATTATATTCTACTCTTTAAGCTGTATTGAGGCAATGTGTTTTTTTCTTGGCACAATTTGGAGGAAGCCTACTCTTGAGTTTACCATGATAATCTTATAGGATTGTATCTCCCTTAATTAAAGAAGTGTGACCTGTAAAACTGTTGATTAGGAAGGCAGTATATTAATGTGAACCATTTTTGTCATTATTTTTCAAGTATTGATATAATTTTCATACTATTTTGTATACTGTACATACTGTATATAGGATGTCTGAAAAGGAACTGTCATGACTTTAGGAGATGGTAGAGGAAGGTTATATGTACAAAACTTGTTTGTGTTGGTAATTTGTGTATGATTATAGGAGCGACAAATTTCCCTCACTCACGAGTCCACCACAATGCATACAGTACCACAAAGCATTAGATGTTCTTGTGTCACTGCTATTACACTCATATTATTGAAGGATATTTGGTATAATTTTCTCGTGCATATGTATCGATGTTAAAAATTATATAACTAGGTATGTCAGTTACAGTATACTGTATGTATAATTCTACACTACTGTACCTATAGTCAGTAGTTCTATTGTTGATGGTAAATGTCCTCATCTAATATCATACAGGAGTGGGTTAACATTATTAGGTAAAGTGGTGGTGTTTTCTTCCATTCTTTACTTTCTGTACACTATACTCTGTTCAAAACTTGTGTTCCATTTTCCTCTATCTATCTGTCTCTATTTCTATCTATATCTTTCTATCTATCTCTATCTGTCTCTATTTCTATCTATCTCTTATCTGTCTATCTATCTATCTATTTCTATCTATCTAAGCATAAGAGGCCAGCGGAACACAAGTTTTGAACAGACTATAGAATACCATAGTCTAACCCAACTAAGTCAAAGCCCGAGATTGGAAGCAGGCGGTTTCTGGACGACAGCCCACCCAAAGCCTCCATTGGTTCAAGATGTGTGTAGCCTCGTGATGGTTTAGGTGGGCTGTCGTCCAGGAACAGCCTGCTTCAGATATTGGGCTTTGATTCAGGTGGGCTATAAGGAATGTGGTGTCCAAGTGTACATATAATTTCTGTACTGTATTTGGTTTTGATTTTCATTCTAATCTCCCTGTGCACACTTTATTATTCTTTCTTCCCATCCTTCCTCTATCTCTATCCTATCATCTTCTCCCTCCTTGTCCTACAGGGTCTTGCAAGCCTAGGGCATTATTTGTCATCAAAATAAATCTTTCCTTCACCTTCCCTGGGGCTAGTACTGTACTCAATGCAATCAGGCACACTGGCATTTATACCTGTAGTGGACCATTTATTATTAGCTTAAGGGGATAGTACAGTATTGGTAGTAAATTTGGAGCAACTGATTCTTTCAAACATTTCCAGGCAACAGGCCACCGTTATTTTTGTTAATCTAGTTCAGTTTCCTGGCATGTACTTTGGAGAAATCAAGGCACTCTAATATACTAAAAGTAGACTACCCCCTTAAGAAAAACTGACTATACATACCGGTACATTGAATCTAGTTGCAGTAAACACTATGTAGGAACTAAATGTCATATACAATACTTTCTTTCTTTTTGCAGGTTAAATTTATGGTGAAAGTAAATTTTGTAGTGATTCTGAATTCTAGTGACTTTTGTTAACTTGGCCAAAATGCACCAATTCCCATCCATTCCATATACAGTATACCAGACCCTTAGAATGTGTTTTTAGTATATTTCAATGTAAGATAGATAGATAGATAAATGGATAGTTGGAATGATATATGCTGTAATTTATCTTGATATTTGTTATATTTTCCAGAAAAGGTTAAAAGATAGGAGGGAGCAGGTGTGTTGTTGCCAGGTTAAGAAATGTGCACTATACTTACTTCATCATTGCTAACTAACACTTTCTCTTGCCTCTTTCATACATTTGGGTGTTTGGGTTTATATTGTCTGTGAACATTTAGACATGAATGGCTTAGCAATCAGCTAACCTTAACCTGGTTGGTACAGTAAGACTTTGTTATACATTGAGGTTGTGGCGCTGAACTATATGGTACTTTGTATAGGAGCTATCTATGGTTCTGTTGCCTTTGAGGTATAATGGTGAACTTTGAGAGTAATGTTGTCATTAAAGGAGCATGATTGTTTCTTCTGTTTGATTGTATAACATGATGATAATGGTCACAAGAAACAATCTCATTGACTACATGACGGCTATTATCAAAGTTCATCATTGCACCAATTAATTGTACAGTATACAGTAAGACAATGAATTTGAACTGATACACAAACATCAATCAATCAATAAATAAAAAGAAATACTATCCTTCTTGATACGGTACTAAGGGAGACAAACAGTTACATGTAATATGCTGCCTTCTTGAAGCCAAAGTATAACAAAGTTTTCTTGTAATACAATAATGATACAGTAAACCCTCCATCATAAATTACACCAAGACCAATAGGGGCTTTAACTCTTTTGATATATCCAAATTCCAGGATTTGCCCCTCCCTCCCCATTATTGTACTTGCAGTATTTGTCGTCTAAAGTAAAAAATTGTGAGTAACTGCCAAGTTGAAGACATTTTAATTGATTATTTTTCCTGAAGAATTTTAACCCAGTATGACTTATGGGGTGTTTACTGTAATGATTATTGGTGTGTCTGAGTAACATTGTCATGATTTAGGTCAGCTTCCAGTCCCCTCCCTAATAATGGCTGTTCGGTATTAATTATTTTGGCTACTGTTCCATATCCTTACTTAATGGTGGAGCTGTGTGTGGGTGTGTGTGTGCCTGCCTGTGTGTGGGGGTGTGCGATTATGAGAGTGTGTGTGTGTGCGTATTCGCATCATGGTGAAAGGTAGAGGCCTTAATTCACATTGCCATTAAATTTTGTATATAGTCAAACCCACTTTATTAAAACTGAAAAATTACAAGTCTTTCGGGTTTTGCCAAAAGTGTACCAAAATATATAATTGTGAGGTAACTGGAAGGTTTGGAAGGCTTGTGTATCATCACTATTTGGATATGGACTAGTGATTTGTTCTTCATTTTTCTAATCACAACCATAATGTTGATTCTTACCCCTAAATATATATATATAAAAAAATAAAAAATAAATAACCTTGCATGATCTATGGTAAGCAAGGGAGTCCTAGTCTTGTAACAATATTTCTTTTAATTTTTTTTAGTCATCATGTGTTATAAATGACTTAGTATTGATAATGTGGGTTTAACTAGATGGCAAGAGGTTTGTGGTGAGGTGTAGGTTGTAGTAGCCAGCCCCAGTGTGCTTTAGCCTAGCGTAGCCCAGTACTGTATCTGCGCTGTAGCCCAGTTATCCCGCTGCCATTCACCGGCCCGCCGTGAGTGGAATAAGCTAACGTTGGCCCTTGTGTTACTTCCACAGCCGAGTATTCACAACTTTGCCTTTCATGCAGGCCAGCCTGCCTCAGACTCCAACGACTCAAATGGACCTGTCCGCAAAGTCAAAAGAGTGAGTATTTTAATCCTGTTGGTTTTGAGTCTGTTTGTCAAAGATCTTACAAGGATTAAATATTTACAACTTAAGCCTAATATTATTCGAGTAGCCTTGTTGATAATGTTTTGCTAATACGGTATTTCTTTTTCCTGAAGAAACAAGGCAAAATATTTTTAGTGAAGGCTTCTCGTGTGGTATTGAGGGTCTATATATACTATTTATAATGTACTGCATAACATTTAAATAAACTTCCAATTGAGACATGTTGAGAAAAGGATTGCAGGTCTTCCCACAATAAGAATCCAATTGTTTTAATGTTGTTGATCTTTTTATGACTGAATAACTGTTTGTTTTGAAGACACACTATTAAGAAATGGTGTAAGATCTTTTATAAATACAGCTCCTTGTCTTGATAGCTTACACGCTGCAGCTCTGTGTAAATGATGCTATGTTTAACTTCAGGCATTTTCTCATCCTCCTCACACCTCCTGGGATTATGTAATATTAACTAACCTGTGGATATAAGATAATGGTTGGTGGTGAAGGTTTCTTTCTTCTTTTACACTTTTTGATTAACTGAAATGATAAAACAAAGACTGACACCCACATAACCCCTGAGGCATGAGAGGGATGGAACAACACATCTGTGGTCTACTGTGTTTAGCAAATTTCTACTGCTTGTAGTGGTTGGCAATCTTCTTATCTGGTACAGTCTAAAATAATATATCATACAGCTCTGGGCCCTGGGATAAACACCCTTGTAATGAACCCTTCATTGGGTATAGGGTATAATGAGACTTTGACTGGTACAGTATTTTTAAACTACTACTTCGAGGAAAAGTTCTCTTCATCGCTCAGCTCCTATGATTTTACAATGAGGACTTTGCTACGAAACTCCTTTTCCTGGAAGTAGTAGTTAATACAAGCCTGAGTGTGTGTTGGTGTGTCCTACTTTATGATTCATGAGGTACTCGTTTCAGGAGTGTCTATTTCATGTGTCTAGAGCTGTCAATTAATGTAATAATATGTGCGGTGTTAAGGGGGTGTGGGAGGGAGTAGGGGACAGGCATGGGTGGGGGGGCTTAGGGGGGTGCGGGAATTGGTGGACAGGCTTAGGGATGAGGAGTAGAAAGCCTGTCCCCCTACTCCCGCACTCCCCCAAACCCATCCCCCTACTCCTGCACCCCCCCAAGCCTGTCCCCCTACTCCTGCACCCCCCCAAGCCTGTCCCCCTACTCCCGCACCCCCGTAAACCCCCAACATGTCCCCCTACTCCCACTCCCCCCCAAGCCTGTCCCCCTACTCCCACTCCCCCTTAATTAAAGATGGTGTGGTACCGGTATGACAACTCCATACACAAAGTACAGAGCCATCGTACCGGTACCATGCCATCAGCAACACCACCACCGGTACTCTTGCATACGGCCTTTTTTTTTTTTTTATAAATATATATACATATAATGATGTTGGGGAAAGTTAGGACTAAAGGCAAAAACCATGCTTAACGTCATCACCTTTGTAATGAAAAAAGAGTGAGAGAAGTCCAAAAGTATGTCCGCTATTATTTAAGATCCCTGGACACATTGCATTTGAAAGAACACAAAGTTATCAATGGATGTCCTGTATGTTGTACTTATACTATTTTGTACACTCTTTATCCTCTCTGAAACTGTACTTATTAATGTTTCTGGACCATGTGCAATTAAATCTGTGGCTTGGACAGTAATGTTGAAAGGTGTGATGTCTCGTTTTAAGGAGATAGTATTGAGCAACTGATTCCTCCAAACTATTCAAGGAGATAGTATTGAGCAACTGATTCCTCCAAACTATTCCAAGCATTGATTGGTCCACCAGTATTTTGTCAACAACTCCACATCAGTGCATTGGTGGCATCATTCAGTCATTGTCATTGTCTGTTCCATGAATAATGTAGTGTGTCATATTATGGGTTTAATAGTTAATTGGTGAATTTGAAGGTCTGTGATTCCTCCAAACTATGCCCCCCCCCCCCCCCCCCCCGTAATCCAGTGATTGTGAGAGAAGGTAACACAAGTCTAAGGTTTGATTCCCATGTGGGGTAATTGCTAATATTTATACTGTACTGCATTGTGTTATTTATTAGTTTTTTTCATTATAGTGGTGCCTACATATTATTTTAATTACTGTAATCTTTCACTATTTGGTCTGTAACTGTGTCCCCGGGGTACTGTAATTTACTAATATTTATTTGTTATGTATTGTGTGATTTTTTTTTTTTTTTCAGTTTAGTGGAGCCTACTTGCAATTTTAATTACTGTAATCTCTCTCTTTTTATTTATTTTTTTATGCAGCTAGTTAAATATTCACTGTTGATAACTATTATAATGGGCTTTTGTGATTGTCTGAAACTCCCCACGTCACCCACGAGTTGTGTACTGTACTATCAGCCAGTTACATCAAGTCTCTTTGTATTGGTTGTAAACATTTGCAGTCAGCTGTTATGGGCACCCATGGTTCCTTCAAGGAGTGTATAGTACATTGTTGTTGGTGGTAAATCTGGAGCAAAGGATTCCTCCAAACATTTCAAAGCAACAGAACACCATTATATTTATTCATTAGTTCTATTTCCTGACATACTTTGGAGTAATCAAGGCACTCTAATATGGGTGGAAAATCACACTAATGTGATCATGAATGTAAGTAAAACCACACTGGTAGACAAAATATTTTTATTCCAAACGTTCGGCGACCTCTGTCTTCCTCTTCAGAAGAGGGTGACAGAGGTCGCCAAAACATTTGGAATAAAAATATTTCGTCTACCTTTGTGGTTTTACTTGGACTCTAATATACCAAATGTATACAGTACTCTCCCCTTAAGGCCCAGGACACACGGGCACATTGGTGGTCGCCTGGCTGATAAATGGCAAATTGTGGTTTAACTGAGGGATGTCCTAGAGTTGCCCTTATGTCTGGCTGGCGGCGGCATGGAAATGACTGGCCCAGTGGCTGCCATAGAGGTGGGAAAATATGCAGGCCACCGAGAGACCACATGTGGTCAGTGTTTCCCGGGCCTAAACTATAAATGGTAGCCACGCCTGGCAGGGATCAGTGTCTCCTTGCCACAGACGCTGATGCACTCACTCATGTGTACGGGTTGGCTTCAGAACGATGGAAACCTATGGAAGCAATGTCCCCTTTGCTGTGTGTGGTCCTTGTGTGGCGACCACAAAGCGCTCGTGTGTCCCGGGCCTAAAGGAGTAGTATACATTTGGTACATAGGAGTGCATTGCTTCCTCCAAAGTATGCCAGGAAACAGGACCATATCAACAAAAATAATGGTGGTTTGTTGCTTTGAATTTTTTTGGAAATCAGTTGCTCCAGATTTACCAACATAGTACTATCTCCTTAAGCACTTTACATGCATGTATTTTTAAAGCACTAATAGGTAAGTGTTTAGGGGAATTCTCTCGACGGAAAATTGGAGCGCGACTATTTCATCCAAACTATGCGACAAAATAGATCCCCTATGAATAACAATGAGGTGATCTGTTTTGTGTGTTTTCTGGTATAGGTTGGAAGAATCAGGAGCTTTCTAATTTACCAAAAGGAGAGTGTCCCCTTAATGAAGCAAGGTTACCAAAATGAATAGAGAAGAACTTTGCTGAGGCTATACAAAGTCTGGAAAATCTGAAATAAGGGAATTCGAGGTCTGCAAAATAGAGGTTTGAGTGTATTTTTATCATAAGTGTGAAGCTAAGATTTTAGTAGTGGTGAACTTGAGGGCTAACAATTCCTCCAACCAAAGCCAGGAAACAGACAACCCCGGTGTAACTACAGTATTTGGAGATCTAACTACAGTACAGGTATTAGGAAACTGAAGGTGAATATGGGTAAAAGTATTTGAAGTATTTGATAGAGCAGAAACTGAAGTGATTGTCTTTGCCACACCTTACAGAGTGGGAGTACCATCTGGGACTATGTGTGAGATAACTGAGGGGTGAGAGGATGGAGGAAATAAAAGTGTTTAAGTACTTGGAAACAGTTCTGTGTAGACATAGAAGTATGGAAGGAGAAATTAGGGAGAGCAGTGAGGGGTAGACAGGTCATAGGCAATTGGTATTCAGTGTGGGGTGTTGAGAGAGTGAAGCATAATACCAATATTGAGGTGGTTTGGACATGTGAGGAGTTTGTAAAGAAAGGTGTATGGAAGTGAAGTTGTGGCACCTGGTGCGAGAGGCAGATCTCCAGTTAGATGGCAGAACAGAGTGGAAGAGTATGTGAGGGAGAGAAACGTGAGTGGCAGAGTAGGGCTTGACCAAGAAAGGAGGGAGTGTTGGAACAGGGAAAACTGAAGACACTTCTGCTGTGGCCATCCCTTTGGGGGGAGTTCCCAAAGGGAACAAGGCATCAGAGCTATAGATAGATAGAGAGAGAGAGATAACTTCATGGTATAGCTTGGAGGAATCAGTAGCCCTCCAATTTACTGTCAGACTGTGTAGATCATTGGAGTCAATTTCATAATTGTTGTTAGTTGTGATTGTAAGCAGCCAAGGAAAAAAGCTAAACTGTAAATTACATGACTGATTTATAGGATGAATTTGGTGAGTCAACTATGTAAAGATCATAATAATTAAACTGCTTGATAGATTTTGTAAATGTGGATACAGTACTGAGCTTTTTGAACCTGATAATGATTGACTGATGTGATTGGGGAGAATCTAACATACGAGATTGACTGAAATCGCCCCCTAGTCTGTATGGTTAGGAGTAACAGAAGCCATAGAAAACATTTGGTGGACATTAATGAGGGACCAAGTGTAAAAAGAAATGGTGGATAAGTGTAGTAATTTGTGTTATATCAAGATTCTATAGTACAGTATTATGATGTGTAGATTTGATGGTGAAAATTAGGTACAGCTGATACAGTAATGTGTTTTCTTATGCTCTCTGGAACTCACATAAACTCAGACAGTGGTCCTTATGCAAGAACATTCTTGGTGTTGATAATGGCATGGTGCTGGTACGGTGACACCATAGACACATTACAGAGCCATCTTACAGGTACCACGTCATCGTCAACACCACGGATATTCTTGCATACGGACCAGTGTCACAAACTTACAAGGCAGCACCATCTCACACGGACTCCATACACACACACCCTGTACGACTGTGAAGGTCTCCATTTGTGTTCATGTGGATTCCAGATGTCTTTGTAAAGTTTGATGTAAGTAAGGTTTTTCTGGACTGGAATGCGGCTATGACTGAGATTGTATTTATATTTTCTCTTTTTTTTTATTTTTTATGTACAGTATATACAATGTCTTTTTTTTTTTTTTTTTTTTTTGAGCTATAGACAAGGAGTTAAAGGTAGTGTTTGATTCCTGTGCGTGCTGTGTGTATGTGGCAGAAACGCTGATGCATTTTTAGTATATTTTCATGCATGCCTATACATACAACAGTGAATATACAGTACAGTATATACATAGTATATAGTTATGCATACAATTTGTTAAGTACATGAAAGCCCTGGTTATACACTAAGATCTTGTATAATGAAGCCATGTACCAGTTTGCTAGAAATTTTCTTACTCTGTAATTAAAAGTAAAAAAAAGCATAAATTTCCAAAGGCATAGCCAGTAAAGTAAGTGGATTTGAAATTCCCATTCTTGTGAATGTAGAATGGTGTGGAAAAATGAGCATGACTTCAAAACAGGTACAGTACTGCATATTGTTCCTAAGAAGATCTGCAATAACTTTATCCCAACTTGGACCCTCTTCAGGTACAGTTGCAGAAACATGAAACAGATACACTTCAATCAGGTCCATTACCAAGCATAGAATAGGACTTTCCTATAAACAAAACATCTCATCCTACTCTATGCTCCATGAGGTGTTTGTTTTATATACAATATCCACAACTGTACATCTCCCTATAACAATTTTAAGGTTAATGTGGTATTTTCCTTACCAGTGCAATGAGTGTATTGTACTGTCAAGTGAAATACCAAATTATTTACAGGTAGAGTGAGGAGATGCATAAATACTCATTATGCATAAGTAAATTGGTGGATATACTGTATAAGTTTTGTATAACTAGGGTTTTCTGTAACAACTGTGGTTCATCCTTAAGGAATTGTCATCACACATTCAGCTGTGAATTAAATATTTATGCCTACAGTCTATACATTACTTGGAATATAATATTTATTTTTAATCAACCGTGATGGAGCGATCACCACACTAACAACCTTCCCTTTCCCGCCTTCTCTCCTGTACAGAAACGACGCAAGAAGTCCGAAATGTTTAGCAGAAAAAAAATTCACGCCTCTCGATACTGGCGGTGGAAGATGGCTCAGCGGGAACTTGAACGGCAGCGGCTTGAACGGGAGCGAGCACTGGGGCATGGGCGGGGCCAGCACAACGGGGGTGATGGGGCAACACCAACAGGGGGCGGGGCAGGCCGGGGCGAGTGACGACCCCATATCCATTTCCTCTCTACCCGGGTATCATCTCCTGTCACAGAGGGAGAGGAAGGTGGGGCTGAGTAGCTAACTGGTAGACTGATTACCTTGCTTGTAGACTGATTGGTAAACTGACATTGGCTTATTGGTAGACTGACTTACTGCTGGTTCTTTGCTGATTAACATTTGGGTTTTGTCTCTGTTACTCTGTATATATAGGTTTCCTTTTATGATCATTATTTTCATCCTCTTGTTTTAGTTTGTGCACATTTCTGTTTATTGTGGCTTCTATGTGTCCAGCCTTATGAGGGTCTGGGCTCAGTTAGCTGTAGCTCAATAATAGTCAAGAGGGGTAATACACTTTTGGTACAACAGTGTGACTAAATTCCTCCAAAGTATGTCAGGAAACAAAACCAGATTAACAAATATATATATTTGTAGCCTGGTGCTTGAAATAGTTTGGAAGAATCAGTTGCTCCAGATTTACCAACATAGTACTAACTCTGTAATTATCTTTCATCCTATACTGTACCATTGGAAGTCAATTTTAGTCAACTGAAATTTCTGGAAAACATTAATTAAGTCTCAATCTGTACAAATAAAAGGTTTGTTGAGCTGTGGAAATGACCCTATTGTTTGTTGTGTTTTTACAAGACTTGCAGCATTTATAACATGAAGAGTGAGAAATGAAATTATTTATGGTACACCTTGTATATACAGTAACTCAAAAAATTATTTGATGCTTTCTTCCACACTCTTACATATATTTAGCAATGGATTCATATTACCATTTACAAACACAGAAAGAATTTTTTACTGAATAAGATTTATAATGGTTGAGATGCTAATACAATTACAGTATATATAATATACTATGAAAGTCATATTACAATATAAACCAAGAATTTTAATCAGCCACTGTTGGTATAATGGCTAAGAATTCAATAAGTTATAATATATTGACCCTTTGGTTTGTTTCAGCTGTGTGCCTCCTCAAACATCAAGCCATCCCAGTATATTGCTTACAAGGCAGTTTTGCTGAAGGTTAGTGATATCATCATAACTTTAATTATCATTCAAATACAAATAAGTATATTTTCTGTATAATGTGTGCATGTGAGTGTTTGTGTGGGTGTATACACAGGTTCTTGTACAGTGTGTGTGTTTCATGTATGTAGTTTGCATTGGTAAATAATTATTGACTGTAGAATGATTTCCATATACATTTCTTCACCAAGGTTTTATAACTTTGTCAGACCTAAGGTGTTTTACCTGTCATCATCATCAATTCCCCATTTCCCTTTTTTTCAAGGGTGAAGTGCTCTGGAGCCAGGGGTGGTAAAATGAGAATACTGTACAGAAGGAGAGACACACATACCCAGTACTGTATAATGGGTCACACTCACATTCACTTCTCCATTCAAGACTATGAAATTTTCCTCTCCCCCTTCACGAAAGCCATGGACATGTCTAAATTGTGGGCAAAATTGAGGAATGTTTGATGTGAAGAACTGTATTTAACAAGAGTTATATCGTGAGGTTTGCAATATTGATCTTTCCATATATATATTTAGGTGTGCTGAATTGTGTTTATATTTGTTTACAGGGGTGTTGGCTGTATTTTGAAAGTTTGGTAGGAGAAGTATCATGTTAAATGAAGCAAGAAAAATCCCACACAACTTCAGAACTGGTGTAGGAGGGGTTATACAATGGTTGTTTTTTGGCTCAGCTTGAACCCCCATCGGATACTACTGTAATATTAATAAACTGTGACATGCCTTGCAGGATGAAGGTGACAAGCAGCAGGCTGGCGTGGGACCGTCAACACGTCGTGGAGTGTGTACCCCCCAAGGCCTCGACTCCCACGCCCAACGGATGATCACCACCTTCATGACTCAGGCCGGCTGGATCTCCTCGTTCACATGACCCTCGGTGAACTACGGGACCTAAGGCAGGCTGCTGGACTAGAGCCGTATGTAAGGATAGTATCACTGGGCCAGGTGATGATGATGATAATGATGATGGTGTTCATTTATGCATCATGTTATAGAATGCTACTATACCTGGTTCAATAAAGGGAGTAGTACAATATTGCTGCTTCATCTGTAGCCACTGATTCCTCCCAAAATATACTTGGCAACAGGCCACCAATATTTTTGTTCATTGGGTCCTGCTTCCTAGTGTACTTTGGAGTAATTAAGGTTCCCTAATGTATACCAAAAGTGTACTACCCCCTTAATTTCAACTGTCCATCTTATCACCTGGCTCAATATTTGTCTTGCATATGGTCCCAAGGCTTGAGGCCGCCCCCCCCCCCGTACCTGATACCTGGCTAAGGGCATATCATGTCCAATAATTTGTGGATGTGACGACCACCAAAGGCCAGTACAATGACTACATTTTTTTCTGTGTGTTGAAGAATGTAGGACTAATGGCAAGAAGACTGACTGCTTGATGCCCTCACCTGTGAAGTGAGGGACAAATTATGTCTGCTTCATATTAGATGTCCAGATGCTTTGTGTTTGAAAATGCATCATTGGGAAATTCTCTAGTTGGTAAATTGGGAGGCTATTGATATTTTCTAACTATACTACAAAACATGTTCCCCATTAAAGTAACTTTAAGATTGTCTGTTTAATGGCATAATTTGGAGTAATCATGGACCTTCCAATTCAACAACAAGAGAATCTCCCATGAAGTGTTATTAAAAGGATGAAACCTGGATGACACAAGGGTGTTCCATAATAGACCAGTGACATGAATGTGAAAGACAGATGGTACTGTTTAACACTTAACATTAGAGAGCTGGACTGAAAAGGGGAAAGGCTGAGTAGTGTAACAAGTCAACTTATACTGGTCAGTGGTCATTCTGTAGCCCCTCATACCTACAAGGAGTCTTATCTTAATACTTTTAACTTTGCTTACAGACCTTTGTCCCCCGACCTCCTCCAACATAATTACATTCAGTGACACACCAACACAGCAAGTAGTGCATTTACCCCAGACACAGGCTAAATGTGACCCCGAGTTGTTGTGTCGCCAAAAAGCAAATCAATCAAGTAATCCAGCAATTTACCCAGACACATGGTGATAAATAGGAAGGGGAAGTTGATGAATGACTAGAAAGAAATTCTGCTGTAAAACCATCTGCAAAAATCAGACTGAAATCTAACTTTGTAATTACTGGTAAAAATCTATCATTAAACAGAATGGTGGCAATCGCACAGTGATGAGACATAGGGCCATATTCAAGAACATTAGTGGTGTTGACAATGGTGTGGTACTGGTACAATGATTCCATAGACAAACATCAAATGTATCGTACTGGTACCACACCAACGGCAATGCCACAAATGGTCTTTCATACGGCCCATACATTTATTCAGGGTCTCCATTACTACTCTTATTCAGTTTTTCTGTAGAGGATGTTAATGGTTCATTGAGGATTCTGAACATTACACCTGATTGAAAGGTAAAGGGTAAGTACAGAGTTGGTAAATCTAAAGTAACTGATACTACAAGCTGTAGTAATGCTGCCATAACTGACTGAAACTTGTCCTCCACCTGGTATAAAAATGGTCCACCTCCATTCCTCCCTGGCTGCTATTGCTGTTTGTTATTGAGTATGGAAGCATTGTTATCATCATTTGAGGAGACTTTATTGACACAACTCTTCTGCAACTTTAGGTCAAGTCAAAGTAGACTAGGGTCAGTAAAGTTTCCTTTTTCAGTTGGAGTTTCAATATGTATTTCTGTATAGTTATTTTGAAATCGAGAATGTTTGGTGTTCAAAGAGATCATTCAGTGTGCTTGAAATTTATTTTATAAATTTGCTGTAAATATATTGCCTCAAGCACTGAATTAATTCATTTCCATATAAATGATCATCATTCATTAAATTATATGTTTTTTCTGTAGCTGATGGTAAATAAACACAGTCAGTACTTTAGATGCAAGGTAAATAAGAGGGCCTATTTATGTTGGCCAAATGGAGGGCTAGCAATGCCTCCAAACTATGCTACAGAACAGAACCCCTAAGAAAAGACAGGGAATTATTTCCTGGCATATTTTGGAGGAATTTGTGATTCTGCATTTCACCAACATAGAACAGACAGTCCTTCAGTATTAACGGTTGTGGTCATATACCGTTAGCTACAGAAAAATAATCTAGTATACTGTGTATATGACAGTGATGTGAGAAGCTGTAAGAAAAAAATAAACCAAGTTCCAAGGAGGTGAACAGTACAGTTCAGTATTATCTACAAGTTAGACCTAAACTTTGTACAGTAATTATTCCATTTGGACAGTGCACCATTCTGGAATTTGTGTTTTTTCTTTTCATACCATAGAGCAACATTTATGAGGTTATGCATTTCAAAACTGATGGGAGCATTGTCATGTATGCAAGGAAGGAAGGAAGGAAGGAGGGGTTGTAGACAAGAGAACTCAAGGGGAGGTCAATAAACAAATAGGGACCCAAGATATATCATAAGAAAATTGGAGGTTACTGAGTCCTTCAAACATTGCCATGAAACACTACCTATATGGATGGAGCTTGTTATGTGGCATAGTTAGAGGAATCAGAAGCCACCAGACCTCATACACGTTCACAGAGACATGTTGTACTGTACTCTCTTGACGGTAAATCATAGGGTTACTGATTTCCTCCACACTATGCCATAAAGCAGATTACCTGTTTGTAGCAACGAGTTTGTCCATAAATCTGTTATTTCCTTCCTATGATATTTCTTGCATACAGCTTATAGTTCCTGTGATGGTTGTGTATTTTGGTGTTTAAAGTAAAGTGATATTATGGAAACAAAGAGAGGTACAGTATATACAGTCAGAAACATAAAGTATGCCTACTATCATTGTTTGGTCCCATATACGTATAAAGAAAACTATGATTAAATTAATACATGGAAAATATTCCTCAAAATTTATTCTGTAATCGAGTGCTTTGCTAAGAATTATTGTTACCAACTATATGCATTATTCAAAGTGTCAAATGATACCTTGCACAACTAATTTACCACCTTAGATTACTAATGGTACGACTCCCAGTACTTCACAAGCTATAATATTAGTTTAGAATATCATGGAGTCACATCAGTACTATAATATAGGCTTTGATTGTGTACTTCTCTTTATTTTTAAACAGGTATTATTATCATTTATCCTTTTACCTTTTCCTGAATGGGACAAACCATCCTGTTGTAATATGTTAATAGGTAAGGTATGAAAGTACCCTGGCTTTGTTGTGATAAACACTTCAGATAGCCGACACTCATACCCACACAGACGAATTTCTATTACAAGCTGAAACATTGGCTAACAACATTAGTGTATGTCTCAAACATTGATTATTTATGATGGGTTGAGTCTTAGATAACACACTTGAACTAATACCAGGTGATATAAGCTATGACAAGAAAACCCCTCCTTGTCATTTAAGGATCAAGGCTCATCCATTGCTGGTTTAAGCTCCAGCTCTTATCAGTGGTGGCTTTCTTAACAACAAACCATCAAGTATTACAAACGGTATAAAATGTATAAAGGATAAAATTTTTATATATATTGTAATATAGTCTCATCATTTATTGTGTACATACTTAAGTGATTTTTAATACAACTTTATCTAATTTTACAGTATGTCAGTGATAGCCATGTATATATATAGAACAAAATCTTGAAGGCTAGCTGATAGGAAGATTGTACAGTCTTGGGCAAAGGTTCGGTGACATTCTTTTTATATTTATTGTTTTCTGACTCAGAATATAGGCATCAATCCAGTATCTAAACACCCACACATTCTACACAACACAGATTTAATATATCCATAAAGGCCACACATGTAATAAATAAGCCCGAGTCTCAAGTAATCAAACAATGTCCTGGAAATAATGTAAGTTACCCCACCCACAAATCAAACCCTAGGCCAGGAATTGTGAGACAAGAGAACTACCTATTAGTTTAGTGGATATCTTCCTTGTCTCACAATTACTGGCTTAGGGTTTGATTCCTTGGTGGTATTAACTTGCTCATGATAAGCCTACCTGAGTGTTGGAGGAAGAGAGTGCTGTCGAACCATTACTTATAGTGACTGAATTCCATTTTATTGTAAGGAAGACTGGCAGTACAAAGACTTGAGAGAGATAAGCATCCCTGAACTTAGAAAATACATGCATTGATGATATTTGTGAGGTGACCGTGGGTTGATTCTGCTGTTTATTTTTATTCTTAAGCACTAAAAGAGAGGAAGCTCATATTGTAATGCATAACCATTTATATGATGGTGGTGACTAAACTACTGTATATATATAGCAGCTGTGACTAAAAACTGGGCTGATCTCATAACTCATTTAGTGGTTTTTCCAGATTTTATCATTACCTGCTTAGGTACAATACAGTAGTTTAGTATCCAAAAATATTGAGTTGTCTGAGTTAAGGGGAGATACTTTTGTCGATGAATTGGAAGGTCTCTAATTCCTCCAAACTATGTTATGAAATAGATCCCCAATTAGTAACATTAAGGTTATCTGTTTCCTAGCATACTTTGGAGGAAACAGTCTCCCTTAATGTGGTGAGTGTGGATACTTAACTATATACTGCATTTAAAAAAGTAATGGTATATTCTGAAAGTGTTTGGTTGAAGAAAAGTCAAACAAATAACATATGATAAAATCAGCCCAGTAGTAATCATTACTGTACAGCTAAGTCTTCATATTGAGCAACAATTAAATTGTTCACATTGACAAACACAGACAGAATACCGATAGAATATTTACAGCTTCTATATAATATTTTCACTCAATATTCAGCCTCAGTGGTATGGATGTACAATTAGCAATGTTTTCTTGCCATACTTTCCTGAATATTTCCATTAGTTTTCTTTGTTATTGTGTCTATTGCAATATTGTGCCATTTGTCCACTTAAGTTAAAACCAAGTAAGGTAACACTGCCATATATCATGGTTTTACTACTTTATTGGTACATTAGAGTGCCTTGATTCCTCCAAAGTGTGGCAGGAAACAGGACCAGAATAACAACAATAATAGAGTCCTGTTGCTTGGAAGAGTTTGGAGGAATCATTTACTGCAGAATTACAAACACTATACTTTCCCCTTAATTAAATGGTCTAGAAGAAACTTTCCACTGATGTCTCTGAATATGTGGAGTTGAAAGAAACTTGTATTATCCACAGCTCTGTCAACATGAGGTGTAATTCTTAGGATAACTATGATGGCACATAATATAACAGCAAATCTTGGTTATACACACTGGGTTTATAACTTTTGATATAATTATACTGTACTCTGTGTAATTATTTCTGGTTCAATATCAATACAAGGCTGAAACATTTGTAAAATAGAGAGTAAAAGACACTCCAGTGGTATATAATACTGTAGAGTAAGATTAAAGTAAAATGGAATATTATTGTATTTTGCAGTAATTATTGTAAGTGAAGTGGTATGATAAAAACCACTCTTATGGAGATGTACTGTCAGATACCACAGTTTCTGAGACCCCCGGGAGAACATATACCTTCCTGATAAGGAGACTGAAAATTTCGTCAGTTTGAACCTCAGACACTCCCAACCAGAGGGGCATATGTTCGCCTGCATGTCTTAGCAACTGGTATGACTGTGCAGTAGCTCTCAAAACTATCTTTAGAATAAAGTGCTATACATTCTGACACAATGGACTACGTATTTGACAAGTGGATGGGAACAAGGTTTCACTGTTATTCCGCCATCCTTTTAACCCACTTTAACGATAGTTTTGGGAGGTACTGTACATGCACCATATTTGAAATTACTAAATGTACTGTACTGGAAATGAAGTCCGATTCTTTTGTCTGATCTAGGTTGTTTATAAGGTCCCACTGTCTGACTTGGTCATTTTTGTAGCACAAAATGTGATGGCTACTTATATATTAACAGTTATTGTGACTATCCAGCCCTCAATCAACTTTTTTTTATATATAGCCCTCTGACAAAGAAACAGGAGATTGTTGCCTCTTTACATTACCTCCTTCATGTATGTTACTCTTATAATATTTCTTTGATACTTTTTTCCTATTTCTGTTGATGCTGCCTGCCAGACCCAGTGCTGTTTATTTTTTTTAAGATATTCCATAGTTATTTAAATCTTCAGGTCTCCTTTGCCTAGAAGTAGGATGTTATTGTCTATCTGTTCTTTGCTTACAAAGTTATCAGCACCATTTAAAGGGTTATGACATCCCTGCAATCCCAAGTTTATAAATTTCACTTCATTAGTCATCCTTCCTTCAGTGCCTGTCATCCCCATATCTCCTGCTATTTTATGATTCACACTGTTGCATTACTGTTAGTCTCTTCCTGTTTCTGAGTCATTCCTTCCTGTCATATGAGGACCAGAAAGAAATAGCCACTGTGTTTTATTATTTTTCTGTTATTCCTTCCTAGCCCACACAGACGGTCTCAGAGCAAAGTTGAGTTTGTCAGGAAGTATGCCTTAACTCTCAATAGTACAAGAATGCATGTGGAGTTTTATATTTCATTGTGCATAAAAGTGAATCAGCTGGATTATACTAAGAATTTTCTAGTCATAGCTGTACTACTGTATAGTATTATAGGAAACATCTCTTCTTAAAATTAATTTTGTTGGCAGAGAGTGAAAGGCTCGGGATGTAAAAATATATGCTTTTTTTTATGATAAATACTAAGTTGAAAATATAGCTCTATATTAATATGTTATTTCATTACAATCCATTGAGTTGTTTATGTAAAATGTGTTGCCTGATTGTATAAGGCTAATTGCAGGAGATTCTGACTACAAATTTCTGTAGAAGCGAGTAGAAATTTTATATACTATTTCAAGATACACAATCTATCTATCTATAGATAAATAGATAGATTGCCCGTGATGCTGGTAGAATTGGCCTTGTGGTGAGTACAGAGTGAGTCCAGGTATGGCCACATCCTGGCCAGACTACGTAGAATTATCAGACTGGCCGGCAAACGTTATTACAATCTGGTCTTGGGGAAACCCAACGAAGCCAAGCTGGCCAACTTCTCTGAGATTGATGCCTTCGTCTATATAGCATGTCCCATAGCTACTGTGGTTCACTGCTTCACAGACCTGGCCCTGGCATGCAAACTCTTGACCCCATGGGAGCTGGAGGTGGCCCTGCTGCCCGGCCGGGAGTGGACTCTGGAACAGGAGGTAGATTTCCGCTCTCTTCTCCCAGGTGGAAGGAATCACATCAAGGTGGATGAGGAAAGGTTCAAGGAAGAGGTGGCTGGGGTGTCACTTATTTCAAATCATCTACATACAATTGGTGGCAGGTCAGTATTTATGTGTGTGTAGGAGTGTGGCGAGTGTTTTGTGTGGTGGGGGGGGTGAACATGTGTCTGTGAATGTCTCACTTTATCTGTTTTTAGTCAGTCTCTCTCTGCCTACTGTACCTATCTGTTTGTCTGTCTCACTTTGTCAATCTCTCACTACCTATCTATCTGTTTGTCAGTTTCTGTTTGTCTGTCTCACTTTGTCAATCTCTCTCTACATATCTATCTGTTTGTCTGTCTACCTCTCACTTCTCCTTACCTGTGTATCTGTCTATCAATTTTTTCATAATCATATTTATCATTTAATATCATAATTTTAGACCAATAATAAAAAGAAATTTGAATTGGAAAGCTACTGATTCGTCCAAACTATGCCAGAAAACATACTGTATATATAGTTACACATATATATATATATATATATATATATATATATATATTTTATCTACAAATGGGGGACCTTTTTTGTGACAGCCTAGTTTGGAGGAATAGGTAGACCTTCAATACCACTGTAGGGTGTTGCTTCATAATAGGGGACAGAAGGGCTGCTGATACAGTACCTCCAAACTAGGCCAAGGCAACCATAAGGTCCCCCTCTTAAGAAGGTGTCAAAAATAGTTGACCCTTGATATAGAGTGAATAACTACATTTACTCACCACTTCATTATACACTCAGTACCTCATTGAAGACAACCAAATGTTATTCCATATGTATTTATTATGTATTCATTATGTATATATTATGTATATTTTTTTCTTTTTCAGGAGTGACCAAGGACTGGATGATAGGAGTGGGTCAGTAATGGTTCATAGGAGTGGTGTTGTGGCCAGACTACACCTTGGAGGAGGAGGAGGTGAAGTGTTGGTTGGAAGGACATGGAGTGGCAAGTTCAAGTTTGATGCTCCTTGACATTGCTAATTTTATGCCTGACATTTTACTCAATTGGCCACTCACTGAATCAACCTGTAATAATGGTACAGTATGTGTTAGTAATGCAAACACACACACACACATACACATCCAATACAATAACCCAGAGCCAGGTGTGCTAAAGTGGAATCTGAATAGAGAATAAAGGACAGAAATGACCAGTGTTTTTATGGGTGAAAATGCACTGACTCCCTTCTATGTAAACAATATGATTTTATACCAATATATTATGTCTGGTACACATTCCAGTTGCAGATAAGTATTTAGGCTAGTGCTAAAGTACAGTTTGGGTATAAATCGTCTCGAATTACAATACATTTACCCCGGGTATAAGTCCCTGATAATGGCTTCGGTCACCTGGGCAATACCACATCCCTCACACAACACACACACAGCTACACATTTTTTCATCATCAAGGAATGATTCTCTGGCTGTCCGACATGCTCTAAACCAGTGGTTCCCAACCTTTTTTCTGTAATTTCCCCCTGCACCTAATTCAACCATCCAGATTTCCCCAGCCCGTGGTTTAACTACAATTAAGAGCTCTACCCTATAATGAAGCCAAGAATGTCCCCAACCAAATTAGGTGAAAAATTCCACTGTAAACTACATGTGAGCAATACAAGAGCAAATTATATCTTTAATCACGAATCAATAACCGCCTCATTTGAGCGTGGGAAAAAAAATATCTCCAAGGTTAACTATACCATCTCCCGGGCGTTACATAACTACTGATAATTTCCAGAATTTTAATTCCAGACTAGAATTTCCCCCCTGGGGGAAATTTCCCCCCGGTTGGGAACCACTGCTCTAAACCCATCACATCAATGATCAAGTAGGCAGACAAAGTGTTCAGTCCAATGCAACTCTTGTAAGAACTGGACCCACTTATCATGTACAGTTGCCAAAAAAGGTACAGTGGACTCTCCAATAACGCGGTAGTTACGTTCCTGGAGACGTCGCGTTATTAAAAAACGCGTTATTTAAACTTAATTTCCGCATAGGAAACAATGGTAATAGTGGGGGTTGCGTTCCTGGACAATGCAAAAGTCTACCTTTTGGGGATTTTGTTACTCTAATGTATGAATAGTAGAGTCAAACTAAAGTATGTAGTTGGTGACTCAAACAACAAAAACCCACATTCTCGTTTTATTTATATTTGTAAAGTAACGGTACACTTTCCTTCACATTTAACACTCGTCACTCCAGTCTGCCTACTCACCCCGCTCTCCCTCCCCACCCCTCTCTCCCTCCCTACCCCGCTCTCCCTCCCCACCCCGCTCTCCCTCCCCACCCCTCTCTCCCTCCCTACCCCTCTCTCCCTCCCTACCCCTCTCTCCCTCCTCACTCTGTGTTTCCTCCACATCCCGCTCTCCTTCCTCACTCCGCTCTCCCTCCACACCCCACTCTCCCTCCACACCTCCTCGCTCTCCTTCCACACTCGTGTTACCTTCCTCTGACACCACATCTGTCTTCCTTTTAAAGAATTGATCAAGTCGTGTCTGTTTGGTCAGAGAGCGGGCCTGAGCAGCTCACCCTGCTTCCCGCCAAAAGTAGTGTGGGTAAGCGGGTGAGCGTGGCCGCGTTAAATCGAACAAATAATGTTATTTAATCATATCCCCCCTATATATTATACCGCGTTGAATCAAAAACGCGTTATTGGAGAGTCCACTGTATTGCAACAAATCTTGATAAAACTTTAACCATAGTAATATCCACAACTATTTGTAGGGACTATAAGCATGTATAACAGATGGAAATATACATACTTATAATCCCTACAAACAACTATTGACATTAATATATTTAATGTTGTATCAATAGTTGTCGCAATACCATTTTTGGCAACTGAAACACTACACAAACACAATGCACACAACCACATTCACCAACAACACAATATACACTCTGAGGACACTGTGGGAAAGCCCGGTTCAGGCCATGGCCTTCCTCAGGTGCTCAGGGCTACTCGGCCAGACACCTTGAGGAACTTCAATAAAAACAATAATAATTACCCAAAAAGCCAATAAAAGTAATATTGTATACGAGGGAACCACTAAATTTTTAAACAAGTTAAGGGGGCAATACACTTTTGGTACATTGGAGTGTCTTAATTCCTCTAAACTATGCCAGGAAACAGGACCAGATAGTCAATAATAATGGTGTTCTGTTGCCTGGAATAGTTTGGAGGAATCAGCTGCTCCAGATTTACCAACATTGTACTTCCCCCTTAATTAAAGAAAATGGTGCACACACACACACACACACACACCTGATAGAAGATAGACTCTGGGCATTGTAGTAGTAGTGCAGTAAGTGAAGGTCCATCGGGTCCAATGTATACACAGGTGTAGTCTGTGAATACTGTACCTTGGGGAATAGTCACACGGCGCCCTACCAAGTTGATGGTGGTGGTAGTCTTGGCAACAGGAGGTATAATATTTTCTTGGTTCAGTAGTACTTCTGAAGTCAATAGGTTGGGGAAGGTTGGTCTCAGGGCTGAGGCTATTTTATCTGTGTGAGAAAGAAAGAGAAGGAGAATTATGAGATATATTCTTTCTATACTTTTTTGAGAGAGATAGAGAGTTATTCTTCTATTTATATTGTCTGTGTGTCTTATGACACATTTCCTTTTATATGTATATACATAGGGATGATTAATTTTTACCACAAATGTACATTTTGGGTGTTAACGGTCTTAAATTGCATGTCACTGACCAAAAATAGACAACATTAAATGAGGGAGCCAATACATATTTGCCAGGTTACACACACACACAGAAAAAGAAAAGATAGATACAGTACATGTATAGAAAACTTGTGTCAACAAGGAATACCTACAATGAGAGGACACAGTAAGAAATTAATTAAAAGAAGAGAAGATAAAGATGTACAGAAATAGTTTTCCAAATAGAGTAATAGACAAAAGGTGGTGGTGAGAGTTGTAGGTGGTGGTGGTGGTGAGAAGTTGTAGTTGGTGGTGGTGGTGGTGAGAAGTTGTATAGTAGGTGGTCCTTCACTCGATACAGACTGAGGGTGGAAATCATGTGACGTCACCATACCATTTGTAACAGGGAATGATTGTCACTTTCCTCGGTCCTATGCTTTTCACTTTCTTCTCTTACGTCACCACTGTTAATTAAGGTACCACATTAACTGGTGACGACACAATACATGTACAGTTGCCAAAAAAGGTATTCTACATAAGAGGTCCAAATGGATTGTTCCCACATTTTATACATTTTCATGCATATTTTTACTTGTTCTATTGATTGTTGTCCATAATATTGTGAGATCACTTTTTTTTACCCTTACTTGACCTGACCTAACCTAACCAAACCAGGACCTAACCTGGGCAGACTACCGGGACCTAACCTAGGCAGACTACTGGGACTGTCCAATATTTACAATGGCAGGAAAACACTGAACTTAGGCTCTGGACAACTGAAATTGTCAATATGCTATTATACCAACAATAAGTGTAACCTCCTCTTAAATTCATTACACATGAACATATTACATTGTCTCAGAGATATCATTGACTTCATAGACGACTCGTGGTGATGGCCGAAACCTGTCCGATCAGGGTACAACAATCTAAGCAATCTCACTTTATCTCGGTCATCTTAAGATATATTACGAATTAACACACAACAAACACTTAGTTGACATTTACTTTACAGTTATTGATTATTATTTATCACCTTAATCACTTGATTACTATAAATATTGCCGACGTATTGTCGAACGTACCTGTTCCGATGACGGTAGAAGAAAGAATGGCAGCAATGGCTTCTTTCAAGTTCAGAGGGCTGCCACTTGCCAGCCTGCCACTCTGAAATTTCAATTTCCCCTACCGAGCGGGCTCATTTTCCCCTACTTCCCCATACACCCATCACGAATATACTATACCTAGACTGAGTGTTCTCACTATTATAGTTAAATAGTTCAAAACATCAATTCACTAAAATAAAAGTTTGAACATTCGTAATATTGGATCAAAATTCCCTAAATACATTTTAAATACTTGTTACTGGTGGCCTACATAATACATATCGCCTACCGTAAGGTGAAAATATATATTTATATATTTTTTTTATCATAATTTAATTACAAAACTTGTAGAAAATACCTTTTGGTGTAAAATGATAATCTTTTCTTTGGTATTCCATGAAATAAACAAACTCTGAGTGGGAAATGAGGCATAAACACTGCCAGGAGAATTGCGATTTTTTGCTCATTGGTTGATCCTGGGATACAAAGAAAATTCTCGTTTGTTATTTCATATATGCAAATCATGCCTATCTGTTTCATTGACGATATAAACATACACAAGAATGTAAAATTCGGTAAATTTACAGTAAACCTGGGTTCAGTAAAACGTATATATTAGTATGTTTTACCACTAATTAGGACCATTCTAAGACTATTTTCTTCAATGGCGTTTCTCTCGGAAATGCCCCTTTTTCGAGATATGCCCAGTTTTCATACCCCATACAAACTTGGGGGAGAGCCTCGGAATCCGGGGTTTTGAGTGGGGGAAAACACGCTGTACACTATGGCGTTGCCTTTATAATATGTAATTGTCTTAAATAAACACTTGAAACCGGAAATAAAAGCGAATTAAAGTTTTCGAGACCGATACAATAAAATACAATTTTAGCCCAAACAGCAGTGTTACAACACGTGTTGGCTTGGGTTGGGCTAAATATTCAAATAAAATGGTTATTTTGGGAATTAGTATTACCTAACCTGACCTAACCTAACCTAACCTAGACCACGACAGACTACCGGGACCTAACCTGGTCTAACTACCGGGCCTAACCTGGGCATAAAACCGGTATAACAAATAGAAGAAGTTACCGGGTAAATATCCAGGAACATAGATGGATACAGGACGCTCAAACACAGTATTCCCAAAACAAAATATAGCCAATACAGCCACAAGTGGCTTGAATATTACAACATTTCCAACACTGATAGTGTTTTCCCCCACCCAAAACCCCGTATTCCCAGGCTCTCCCCCAAGTTTGTATGGGGTATGAAAACGGAGGCATTTCTCGAAAACGAGTCATTTCTAAGAGACACAAAGTTAAGAAGTGTATTATAAAGGCAACGCCATAAAGTACAGCGTGTTTTCCCCCACCCAAAACCCCGGATTCCCAGGCTCTCCCCCAAGTTTGTATGGGATATGAAAACTGGGCATATCTCGAAAACGGGGCATTTCCGAGAGAAACACCATTGAAGAAAATAGTCTTAGAATTATCCTAATTAGTGGTAAAACATACTAATATATACGTTTTACTGAACCCAGGTTTACTGTAAAAATACCTAAAATTCAAATTCAAGTCGACCATCTTCAAACGCCCCTAGTCACATAGCTGTTTTTACTAAGCTCCCCTCGTATTTCTGGCTATATTATAACAATACTCATGTCATTTTCATTCAATAAATATTAGAATACCTTTTAAGCTTGCCTATGAACACAGATATCTATTTATATAAGTATTTATATAAGTATATTGTGTTCATTTATTACGTTTGAAGATAATCGACTTGGATTTGAATTTTACTTTCTTGTGTGTGAAAAATCCCCTACATTATGGCTATATATCGACTTTTAGGAAAGGAGGCACAGTAAACACCAAGGAAATAGAAGGAAAGGAGGGACAGTAAACACCAAGGAAATAGAAGGAAAGGAGGGACAGTAAACACCAAGGAAATAGAAGGAAAGGAGGGACAGTAAACACCAAGGAAATAGAAGGAAAGGAGGCACAGTAAACACTAAGTAAGTAGAAGGAAAGGAGGGACAGTAAACACCAAGGAAATAGAAGGAAAGGAGGGACAGTAAACACCAAGGAAATAGAAGAAAATGAGGCACAGTAAACATGAAGAAAGGAAATAAAAGGAAAAGGAGGAATATAGAGTAGTGAAGATGTGTGTTGAGTAATGAAGATGTGTGATGAGTAGTGAAGATGAATACACAGCAAGCACAAAGGAAATAGAAGGAAAGGAGGGACAGACAGCAAACACGAAGGAAATAGAAGGAAAGGAGTGAGAGACAGACAGCAAGTATACATATATACAGTACACACATAACGGCTAACTTAACATTCCACTCAAGTTTATTTATATTTTGTTGTTTCCAGGTTAACTACTAGTGAATCAAGTGTATGTGGTGTGTGTGTGTGTTGAGTATAAAGATCCATCCATCCATTGTACACGCTCCTCCCATCATGTGGGTGGTGCGGACAAGACTGACCGACCACGACACAATCAATGAATTATCAATGTTGTGATGTGATGGTGGTAGAAGGTGATGGTGATGGTGGTGTGTATGGTGTGTAGGTGGAACAGAAGGAGGTAGTTGGTGATGGTGATGATGGTGGTGGTGTGTAGGAGGAACAGAAGGAAGTAGTAGTAGATGCATAGTAGAGTAGAGAAGGGGAAATTTAGAACAGGAATGTGGGTGAGGATAGGGATAGTTAGAACAGGAATGTGGGTGAGGATAGGGATAGTTAGAACAGGAATGTAGGCGAGGATAGGGATAGTTAGAACAGGAATGTAGGCGAGGATAGGGAAATTTAGAACAGGAATGTTGGTGAGGATAGGGATAGTTAGAACAGGAATGTGGGTGAAGATAGGGATAGAAAAACTGATAAGCCAAAGTAGGTGGATGGTTGGGAAGAGAGATGGAATAGTAGGGGAAATGGTAAACAAAAGTAGTCTGACTCATTGCCTGATGTGGAGTAGGAAGAATGTGGTGAGATGTGGATAATGGGTGTGAAGGCCATGGTACATCCCAACACCTTACCAACACATCTCAAGGTACAGAGTTAGAGGAAGGCGTGGTGTGTGTGGTTACCTTGGTTGAAATGGAAGTAGCACAACAGACGACCCCTTCCACCGGGCGGTATCAAGGGTCAGTGGCTGCAACGAGTCGATTCAGACAATTCAGTTCAAATGACCTATATGTTTGATGAGCCTCTTGTCATTCCCTTCACCAGCCCTTGTCCGGTGTTCAAGTTTAAGCTTTGTAAGGAATGGTGCCGTGTATTTCCATGTTTCCAAACGACACTGTAGAAGTTGTATGTGACTGTGAGAACACCTAATCACACCATATTTAAAGGAGACTGTTTTCTCATCTATGAAGTCAATCCTACCCTCAATGAGATTTTTGAGAGTAAGGGATCTTGTGATATTCAACCTGACCATCACTATACTGAAACATATCCTAGGAATGACCAGCAAACTCCCATATTGAACGATAACAATCCATCACTTCACAATCTGTCGTTGGAAGGAACCAATACAAAACAGATTAATGAGCTTGATCAAGAAGCAGAGCAGAATGAAACTAAAATAGAAAATATCAAAATACCAGACCAGAGCCCTAACTTTACACAAACAGATGAGCACCAAAAACCTATTGAAATTGAAACCAGAAGATTTAGTAATCAGAGGTACAATTCGAATCACTATTTGGTTCAAGATCCTGACCAGAGGCCATTGGTTGTTGTTGAAGTTCCTCAAGCTGTCTAGAGTTCATTGGTAGAGATTCTTACTATTGTGTCTTAGAAAGGCAAGTGGATGAACAGATTTGAGACTGTATGGAGGTTTATCTGGCTGGCAGCTCTGATTAGCATTAATGTTGCTGTACTTAGTAATCTGTGGGATCCAATATTAGTAGTTGGAGTTGGTGTGACTGTTGTAGTGTTGGTATTGTTGATAATATTCATTGATCCAACTGAAGTATGTACTCCAGATATTAGCCAGGCAACCCTCACATGGCATTGGTGTAACAGATGTCATAAACTTGTACCTCCCACTGCCAGTCACTGTATATTGTGTTGTCATTGTGTTTACAATTACAATAACCTTCACTGTTGTTAGATAGTATTTTATGGTGCCATTTTGGTCTTAATCCTTAGCCTCCAACAATTGCCTTTACCTCAGGCTTGTATGACAAACAATAATATGATGTCAATATGTCAGACAGTGAAAATGTTGATCTACCCACTATTGTTAATGGTGATAATATGTAGACTGGTGTATCTCTTCCTACAAAAATGTTGTTCACAAATTGGTAAACATGTTGCACCTACAACTCAGTTCCCTGACAATGCCTTCATGGAGAGGACACCACTCATCACACCTTAGTTTCTTCATCCTCTCACCTTCACTCCTCTCTGCAATGCCTTAATTACAGAACAACCAACATGGCTATTATTTTCACCAATGTATACCCCTGCTATCCTACTGGAAGAAGATGGTATAAGTAAAGATCCAATGAACCTTGTATCAGATTTACCACCAAGGATGGTTCTAGAGTGGGTAGATGTTGCTGAAGGAAGTGATACACACTGGGTGGTGGAAAATAGTAATCAAAGACCAAAAGTGGTTGTCATCTTGGAAACTAATAAACATGACCTAACAACAGCCATGTATTCTTGGAGAGAAGCCCAACATGGTAAAGAATTATTGTTTGTGTGTTGTAGGCAACAAAACTAGTTTATTTCAGGCCACAGTATAAACAATGAACAAGAGGACGATTGTTAGTTGTCTAATACAGTAAGACATGGACAACATATATTGGAGAAACATGGAGGCAAAATGGTATTGGTGTGGGATCACATACATGAAGTGCCTTAGACAGGACTAGAGGCTTTGATTAAAGCAGCAAACAGTGTGACTGTTGAGATAATAAGTGTTGGTAATACAATGGCACTCTGGCATCCATTATTTATCACAGCATTGGTAAAGGGTGGTGGAATGTTATTGAAAGTGAACACTAATGAGGATATTCTTACACACTTAAATGATCCAACCTTCTGGCCTTGGGGAGTGAATGCAACAATAAGAGTAGCTGTCCCACCTGGTGTTAAGGTGAAGAGGGCATGTGGACGAGGTGTGTTCTGGGATGGTAATTGTATAATAGTACCTTGTCTGTCAGGAAGACCACTCTTGGGGCTGGAGTTATATTTACATTATACCAAGATCACTCATCACCCTGAAACCATGAAACTGTTACATGCCTGGGTAAACATTCAACTCCTCCTCACTTACACAGACACTATGGGTCATTTAGTGAGTGTTGTTTACCATCGACGTTTGTTCTGTGATTCACCACACTATGAAAGTCAGGTGGCACATCTACTTGAGATGCTGTTTGTCAGTGATCCACCAACTTCCTCTCAACCCTCCATTCACCAACCACAAAATGAAACACATGTGTGAAACAGCAATGAATATTTATAGAACATGAATGTCAGTGATCCCCAACTTGCCTTCAACACTCACTCCACTCACCAATAACTAAAAGAGTCTGGTGTGTGAAAGAGCAATGAGTGTTTATGGGACAAAGTGATCTACTATCAAGGATCAACTTCACAGTCCATTACCAAGAGAGGAAAGGGATTGGTTCAGGCCCAAAAGGGTGCCCAAACCTATACTATTCCTCACATTTCTAGAGTATTATCATAGTGTTAAGAAAGATGTAATATATACCTGTATAGTTATTGCTGAGTTGTGTATACTAGCATTGCATTTAACTGTAATTGTGATGAAAACAAACTTTATAAAAGATAAATTGTTATATCCTTAAGGTACAGTATATAAATTATCCTCTCTTTGTATGTGTGTAGTGTGTGAATCCTGTTTAAAAGGGTTAACACATTTTAATGGTACATGTATAACAGAAGGAAATATACATATCCTTCTGTATTACATACTTATAATACCTACAAACAACTATGGACATTAATATGTTTAATGTTGTATCAATAGTTGTCACAATACCTTTTTTGGCAACTGTACACTGACCTGTTGTGTTGTGGACTTTACATCACAGTTTAATTGGCCTGGTGTGGTGTGAAGGGGTGTTAAAACTTGCATTTATTTATTAATTAATTTATTTCCATGCTGACCTTGTTGTTATGTAAGCACTCATTGTATTTATTGAATTATTTTTTATATATATTTGACTCCACTGCTGTGAGGTCCATATATACAGATTAATATTTCAGTGTTATTTGTTTGGCTCAGTATACAAGCCTGCCAACACCTATTCCCATCTCTCTCTTACTAGTGAGTGCTTCACATGTGTCTTGAACCAAAGTTTGTGGTTCACTCCTGGAAAAGGGAGATCTGAAAACACTACAGTGGCCCTCATGGTATTGGAGCCGACTGTACTTTACATGAGTTTGAGAGGCCTGGGTTGTCGTGATGGTTTGTTGTTAATAGCCCAGGCATCAGGGTTGACCCACAGAGTCTCGGAGTAGAGGTGGAAGGTGATGCCAGCGAGGGTAACGGACTTGGGAAGACGATAGTTGGGTTCCCAGTGTGTGAGATGAAACCCTCGCTCCTCAAGTCCACGCACCACTCTATAAACAACACATTAAATGGTCGTAGTCATCACCTGTACAGTCGGCAGCATAAGTTCGCTTCATTTCTACCTACTGTATATATGTACAGTATTAGCTACAGTACAGTGATGTTGTAATATAATTTTAATACAGAGATGACAGATATAGTTCTCATGTGATAAATATTACGTATGTTGTTGGAATAAAAACCGGTTCAGAATGTAATATTAAATAAACGAGATGGACGTTAAGTTATGCTGCCGATTGTACACACACACACACATTGATATAATACACTACACACTCACCTGATATATTTATTGACAACCTGTAGTAAGTGTTGTGTTGTTGTTGTTGTTGTTTGTTGTCCAGCGGTGTTGTTCCTCAGTTTGTCTAGGTGTATTTCCAATCCCAGCTGTTGTGTTCTCCATAAAATGTCACTCTGGGAAACAAACATTATTATTAGTGGACTAATTATTATCATTGTTATCATTATTATTATCATCATCATCATTGTTATTATTATTACTATTATCATCATTATTTTTATTACTATTATTATCATTATTTTTATTATTATTTTTGTTATTATAACTTATTATTGTTATTACTATTATTATTATTATTACTTATTATCATTATTTTTATTACTTATTATTTTTATTATTATTTTTGTTATTATTTTTGTTATTATTATTAACAGCTTCATCCTTAAATGTCTCTATAGCCTACATACGTGTGAAGTGTTTCCATATTTTCTTTCCCCTTCCTTCCCTTATAAAAGTCAGCCTGTAACCTACATGATCCAGAAGGTGAGTGAGTATGTCCCACTCTGTTCCCTCCACATCAATCTTGAGGTAATAGAGTAATGAGTGTGTGTGTCCCAGTCTATGCATGAGTGCAGGTAATGGCCAGTAGTAGACATCATGAGGTCCGGCCCATAACTTATCGGCTTGGTACTGGGTCTCCTTCAGAAAGTCGGGGCCCACTCGTACTTTGTAGAACGCCAGTCTGTTAATTAAATTGTCACCTGTGATTAATATAAGTGATAATTAAGGTGTGTGTCATCTAGTGGGACATACGAGAAGTTACGGTACCAACATCACCACCATGAAGCTCCACTGTCTCATCTAGTGTGTGGGGACAGACTTGGGGGGGTGCGGGAATAGGGGACAGGCTTTCTACCCACCCCAAGCCTGTCCCCCTATTCCCACACACACCCAGTCCCCCCCCCCAAGCCTGTCCCCTACTCCCACACCCCCTTAAGGACCCTGTGATCGTGTATAAAATTGGAGACTTCTGATTCCTACTGACCATGACAAGAGAACCCACCTGTCACTGAAGAAGGTTGGATAATGATCATGGTCCCGGTCACTATCAAAGGTAAACACATCACAACCAAACATGTCCTCTTGTAAGTCGAAGGAAAGGTCATGTCCAACACCCAACGAATACACCAAACAGTAATTATCCCTCGGTACTAATAGACTGTCATGGCACACTCTCCTGTCATGGAGGTAAAGAAAAAGTTTATTATTAAGGAGAATTGTGTGTGTGTGTGTGTGTGTGTGTGTGTGTGTGTGTGTGTGTGTGTGTGTGTGTGTGTGTGTGTGTGTGTGTGTGTGTGTGTGTGTGTGTGTGTGTGTGTATGTGTATGTATGTGTGTGTGTGTGTGTGTGTGTGTGTGTGTGTGTGTGTGTGTGTGTGTGTGTGTGTGTGTGTGTGTGTGTGTGTGTGTGTGTGTGTGTGTGTGTGTGTGTGTGTGTTTGTGAATACCATAAATAAACAAATGAAAACACTCACTTCTCCCCATCTGGCTTGTGGTTGCAGTAATATCCTCCCATCCTGAGCAGCTTACGACAGCGATATGTTATGGTGGAAAGGAGGGCCAGCAATTCCTCCAAGGCAGATCTGAGAACATATACAGATACATCCATATCATCCCCAACAATATTCTTCCCTTCCTCTGTGGTGGTGGTGGTGGTGGTGATGGTGTGGTGGTGGTGGTGGTGATGGTGTGGTGGGTGTGTGGTGTTTGTCTCCATCATATTATACACCGTCTGTATATCCATCGTTGGTAGGTGTTGATCAGTGTAGTCCCCTAAGGCACCTCCTACTCCTTTCTCTCTATTATTATTATTATTATTATTATTTCTCTCTTGGTCTAATTGGTGGTTGTTTGTTGTAGTTATTCCCTCTGAAAGCTTTGGTACACGCAGTCTTTCATCCATGATATTTTGTTGTCTCTTGCTTACTCTTCTTCCCATGTGGTGACCTGCATCAAGTCGTCCTCTGTTTAATGTTGTAAGATAGGATGTACCGTCTCTCCTTTCTCTGACAACCTTATATTTCCCAAGTCTAGTGTCCCCTTCAATTCGAACCTTGTATTTTTCCCCTTCTCTAGTGTCCCTCTGGTCTTTCCTTTCACCGTGAACTTTGTATTGTCCTTGTTGTTGTTGTTGTGGTGGTGTAGTGCCTGTGTGTGTCCTTGTAGTGTCCCTCTGGTCTTTCCTTTCACCGTGAACTTTGTATAGTCCTTGTTGTTGTTGTTGTTGTGGTGTAGTGCGTGTGTGTGTCCTTGTAGTGTCCCTCTGGTCTTTCCTTTCACCGTGAACTTTGTATAGTCGTTGTTGTTGTTGTTGTGTAGTGCTTGTGTGTGTCCTTGTTGTTGAGATGTGGGTTCTGGCAATGATAATGGATTCACCACTTGCCGAAGGGTTGGATGGCCACATGGTTTGTCCCCCGGAGATGTGGACGTAATGAACACCTGAAGAACGAGAGTCTGGAAAGAGAAAGTGAGTGTGAGAGACAACTGATTCCTCCAAACTATGCCAGGAAACAGACTAGCTCAGTGTTACTCATGGTGGATGTTTTATGGCATTGTATGGAGCATTCAGTAGCCTTCTATATATCCCAAAATACATTGTCCCCATCCTAAATGGGAAAATACGGACGTTAAACGAAAATGATGATGATGATGACACACATACATACACATACATATAAACACACATATATATACCATTTATTATTCTCACACACACACACACATTCACAAACACACACTTCTCATCAACAAAGACCAAAGCACTGACTTGGTGTATATGTGTGTGTGTCGTGGTAGAGATGAAAGGCCACCATAGTAATGATGACGAGGTAAACACATTGAAGACACAAGCCAATCACACCACAACAACGCACCATCGGGATTAATCTATAACAAATATATACAGTAGATTAAAGGGGTGCGGGAGTAGGGGGACAGGCTTGGGGGGGTGGTTAGGGGTGTGTGGGAGTTGGGGACAGGCTTGGGGGGGTTTTGGGGGGTGCAGGAGTAGGGGGACAGGCTTGGGGGGGGGGGGGGTTAGGGGGGTGTGGGAGTTGGGGACAGGCTTGGGGGGGTTTTGGGGGGTGCAGGAGTAGGGGGACAGGCTTGGGGGGGTTTTGGGGGTTTAGGGGGGGGGGGAATAGGGGGACAGGCTTTCTATCCACACCAACACACACCTTACACACCAATGTTTTGCCACACAACATTATCTCACAATTTTTCCTTGTAATTTCTGACTCTACTTTTCCTCCTTGTAACTTTAATCTTCATATTTATATTATATTTCTTATCCCCTTCAAAAATCATTTATATTTACCTTCCATCACAGTTTGCACAAAGTTAGGCTTTTTCTCGTGTTAGTAATGGGTTTGCTCGTTTGTGTGTTAGTTCGTGAGCAATATATCTCACAAACTTACAGATGGATATCAATTATTAAACTTCACAGGATGATTGGGCATTATGAAACCAAGAGGTTATTATAATGTGGTGCATCCAAGTGAAAGGTGAACATCAGGAATGAAGGTGAAACATGAGTGGACAGTATACTCTCCTCTTTTTTTATGGGAGGTTAGGTTCCTGAAGGGGTCGCATAAAGTGAATTGTACATTTCCATAAGAAATAATGGTACTTTAACATGAAAATTGAGCCTCCTTGTTCGTGTTATTTTAAGAGTTTGTGTAAATTGCATTTATTTAATTTTTTTCATGATACGCACTATTTCAAATTCGCATACAGTAATTTAAACTCTCATAAAAAGAGAGGAGAGTGTATTTATATTTGCATCTGTAACTTACTCACTGCATAGGAGTTGTCTTTTAGCGTTCTCCTTCCATTCCTTGTTTGTTTTCCTCTTTCTTGTGTTGATTTTCTTGTCTCTTGGTGTTGGCCCCTAACCTTCCCTGCTATATCACAGTTGAGGGACGTCCTGTAATACACAACACACACTGTAGAAAAAAAATTTAATGCCACAAACAATTATTTAATATCATGTTCTTACTCGACTTTCCTTCTGGTTTATTTCATACATTATGGAAGAACTGTTTCTGAATTAAAATACATACAGTATATATACATACAGTGTCTCCCAAGTTAAATACAGTATACCCACACATCAACAAACAATTACTGTATTATGTTATTCTAAGCATATAATATTCTAAACTCTGTAGTAAACTATTAATATATTAATAGTTTAAAATACAACTCACCTGTTTTCATATATCACCCAAGGAAGGTCTAGTTATTATAATATTATTGTTATTATTATTATTATTATTATATACTGTACTATAACTACACCTACTACTACTATGACTAATTCTACTACTACTACTACTATAATACAGTATTACCATGTCAATTAGTAACTATGGTAATTAATCTTACATTGAACTATAGTTAGGCAAGATAAATGAACAAATAGAGCTTCATATTTCTACATTATATTTCTCCCTAAGTACATAAACATTCTATACATTACTATTATTATTATATTGCTTGAAAATAATTGTATACTGTATAAAACATGACATATACACATACATACATATATATACACACACATACATACACATACATACAAACACACATATACAGTATCGGCAAGAAAAGATGCAACTCCCACCGACATCGACGCTACCTACGACATCGTGACATAAAATTATGGGAGATTTCATAAAAAAAAAATATATACAGTATGTATTGTTCTGGTGGCCACCAGTTAGTACTTTGTCATTTCTCCTTTCATATTAATAACCTCTTGCAGACGTCTAGGCATAGACCTAGCTAATTTTTTCAAAATAGGATCTCTCCAGTAAAGCAAGAAGGATACGCTTTATGGTTGTGGTATACCTGATGGTCTGCCTGCATATATTTTTAATTGGCACTTTTCCTTCCTTTAGTGCCAAAATATTGACCCTTTCCTCCTTGCTAGTTGTTGTAGCACCCATGGCAATGCACTAGGTTAAATCTAAGGGCCACCAGAATCACGGGGTAAAGATTCAGTTTGAAAAGAATCTGGGTACAAAAAAAGTCAGTGCACTGATTCCACCCAGGCAGACATAACTAGTAAATTTTGAAATCGGTCTGGCAGAGGGCGGTATCCTAACAACCTATTGCTGCCGGCCACAGAATCCTACAACTTTGAAGAGACAATCTACACTCCTACAACTGAGTAATATAAACTATCAGTTAACCAATCAACGGTTACAAAAGCACCATATGTGAAAGTGCTTTGAACCCAGCAGAGCCTTCTGAAGGTCAACAACATTGACTTCTTTGGTAATGACGAGTGGCCCAGTAATTCTCCTGATCTGTGAAAATGTGGAATCTATCTTGAAGGATGAGGTTAAAAAAAAAAGGATGTTGTCTAAACCTCCATCAACACAATTTAGTCATACCAAGATGGAGGAAGCACATCAATGCTGTGCTTCGGGGAATGGAGTGCAACACAGAGTTTTTTCAGTCTTTTTTGTATTCCTACCATGCTTGTCTTCAAGCTGTTCATGATGACAATGAATGCAACACTGAATACTCAACTTGTCAGCATAGACCTACAATATAATGTGCTACCAGTACCGTACCTCTTGATATTTTCATGTTTTTTTCCTATCATGCTTAGGGGGAAGGGAAGCAATCAGTGTTTGGCACCGCTTAGCTTACATTCAAAGTTTTATTTCCTGTGTGAACAGTTTTGTGTAATGTGAGTTGAGGCATGTCAGAAAACTTTTTACCATATTCATTACATACAAAATCCTTTAGGCTACTCTTGTATGAACTTTCATATGGTCATTAAGGTCAGATTTTCTACTAAACCTTTTACCACATTCTTTACATTCAAAATTCTTTATTCCTGTGTGTATAAGTTTGTGTCGTTTTAATTCACCTTTTCTCAAAAACTTTTTACCACATTCATCACATTCAAAGTCCTTCACTCCTCTGTGTATAAGTATGTGTCGCTTTAGGTCACTCTTTGTCACAAACTTTTTACTACATTCTTCACATCCAAAGTTCTTCACTCCAGTGTGTATAAGTATGTGTTGTTTTAGATTACTTTTAAGCACAAACTTTTTACCACATTCATCACATTCAAAGTTCTTCTCTCCTGTATGTATAAGTATGTGTTGCTTTAGGACACTCTTAGTCACACACTTTCTACCACATTCATCACATTCAAAGTCCTTCACTCCTGTGTGTATAAGTTTGTGTTGCTTTAGAAAATTCTTTCTCACAAACTTTTTACCACATTCATCACATTCAAAAATCCTCTCTCCTGTGTGTACAAGTATGTGCTTGTTTAAATTACTTTTTGTCACACATTTTTTACCACATTCTTCACATTCAAATTTCTTCACTCCTGTGTGTACAAGCATGTGTTGCTTTAGTTCACTCTTTGTCACAAACATTTTACCACATTCTTCACATTCACAGTCCTTCACTCCTGTGTGTATAAGTATGTGCTTCTTTAAAACACCTTTTGTCATAAACCTTTTACCACATTCTTCACATTCAAATTTCTTCACTCCTGTGTGTATATGCTCATGCTGCTTTAGTTCACTCTTTGTTACAAACTTTTTACCACATTCTTCACATTCATAGTTCTTCATTCCTGTGTGTATAAGTATATGTCGCTTTATTTCACCCTTTGTCACAAACTTTTTACCACATTCTTCACATTCAAAGGCCTTCACTCTTGTGTGTATATGTATGTGCTGCTTTAGAATACTCTTTGTCAGAAACTTTTCACCACATTCTTCACATTCAAAGTTCTTCACTCCTGTGTGTATAAGTTTATGCTGCTTTAGGTGACTCTTTGTTACAAACATTTTACCACATTCTTCACATTCAAAAATTCTCTTTCCTGTGTGTATAAGTATGTGCTTCTTTAAATTACACTTTGTCAAAAAACTTTTACCACATTCTTCACATTCAAAGTTTTTCTCTCCTGTGTGTACAAGTATGTGCTTCTTTAGATCTCCTTTTCTCACAAACTTTTTACCACATTCTTTACATTCAAAGTTCTTCACTCCTGTATGTACAAGTATGTGCTTCTTTAAAACACTCTTTGTCACAAACTTTTTACCACATTCTTCACATTCAAAGTTCTCTCCAGTGTGAAAAATTCTGTGTTTTTTAAGGTCAGATTTCCAATCAAACTCTTTACCACATTCATCACACATAAACATTTTCTGTCCAGTATGAGTCAACAACTGTCGAGTGAGATTGTATTTCCTACTAAACTGTTTACCACCTTGTTGACGGACCAACTTGTTTCACTTCTCTTCTCTGACAACATTGATGGTGTCACTTCCTTCCACCTCCATCACTAACACAGCTTTATTCTTTATCCAGGGAAAACTGGAGACACTTCTGCCGTGGCCACCCCCTTGGAGGGAACGAGGCATCAGAGCTATAGATAGATAGATAGATATTCTGCCACCAATATGACCACTTGGTTATTAGTGTTGTCAAGGCTGCTAACCAACACTGCTACTGGTGTTTGGGTTGTCAACTCTTACTGGTGTTATCTGAAATAAATAAAACAATATATTTTTACAAACATAATATGAAAATATTATATAATTTCTGTAGTATTGTCTTAAAATGCCAGTGCTGTGGGCCCAAGACCACGTTTACACTGCTGTATACAAAGGTATAATACACTCCGTGTGTGTTGGCAGTCCACACAGCAGTGGATAAATAGGAAATAGCCTCCCGTTGCAGTACACCTCACGTGTATTTTTAATCCATGTGGGCAGATCTCGTCCAATCCACTAGAAAGTGACCAGATCCTACAACAATCTTTATTCTAGCCCTGTGGGAAATAACTAATATTCATTACACACGAATATATAACATTATTCCATACTGAAATATACATAACACGTATTTGCCGCATGCTGCTATTATGCATATTTTCCGAAAATAGCCTTAGAATTGTCTAAATTATTGGGTAATGAAGGAATAAAAACCATACGCAATAACGGTAATTCCTTCAATATTTACTAGTAATTCTTTCAATATTTACCTGTAAATTTATCCCTTTGTTTCCTTAATTATGCCTCCAAGCCATCCTCCTACCTCTTTGTTTATGTATAGAAGGTAACTTGAGTCTTGAAATATAAAGTACAAGTGATGGTGAACCTGCTTTGACAATTTGACATCAGCTTTAAGTTTTGTTTGTTATGGTCAACCATTTTCGTGATTGTCAAATGAGCTCTTCTTGTTATAATGTTATCATAAAACGATCTCTTTAATAAATAAATATGAGATACATATTTATATAATTTTAGAATGAATTAAAACAATGTCAACAAATTATTTTTATATCTCATGTAATTATATATTTCTATTAATTAATAATGTTAAATATTATACACAGCCTCTACATTGACTTCCATTCAGTTACTATGTGGGGAAATTGTCTTTGCAACGGCTCCCCTTTTAGTTTTTATTGTGCTTTTTTTTCCTATGGTGCTTGAGCTTTTGTATCCTTACCATTATTCCACTATATAGTATATTTATATAGTATATTTATAAAGTTTTCAAATAATAGTTGTCCACTTTTGTCGTATATTAGGTTGCTGAAATAATTTTGACTTATTTCTCTTATTCTGGGGTACAAGGGCGGCGACGACGACGAAAAAAAAAAAAAAAAAAAAAAAAAAAAGTTAATTATTACAAAAAAATAATTAATATTAAAAGTAAAATTATTAAAAATATATATATATATTATTAAAAAAAAAAAAAAAAAAAAAATTAAAAAACGACGGCGGCGGCTCGGTGGCGGCGGCGGCGGGGCGGCGCGGGGGCGGCATCGGGGCGGCGGCGGCGGAGGCGGGGCGGCGACGGCGGGGGGGCGGCATCGGGGCGGCGGCGGCTGGGCGGCGGCGGCGACGACGAAAAAAATTAATAAAAAAAAAAAAAAAAAAAACTTAATTAATTTTTTTTTAATTAAATTAATTCCTCCCTTCCTTCTATTTTATTTAACTTTATTCCTGGATGCACGTCTATCTTCCTCCCTTCCTTCTATTTTATCTCCCTTCCTTCCTTCTATTTTATCTCCCTTCCTTCCTTCTATTTTATATCCTTTCCTCCCTTCCTCCCTTCCTTCCTTCTATTTTATCTCCCTTCCTCTCCCTTCCTTCCTTCCTTCTATTTCCTCTCCCTTCCTTCCTTCTATTTTATTTAACTTATTTATTGCTGAATGCGCGTCTCTATTCACTAAAAGGTTGTGTTGTATCTATGGGTGTGTTGGCGTCATGTGTGTTTGTTTACATTACCTGACTCAGTTGCTGTTTCCCTCCCTCATTCACTCAACACTCGCTGACCTGACCTCCCTGACCTCACCTGCCTCGCTGACCTTTCTTCCCTTCACACTACATACATACATACATACATACAGTAGTAGTAGTAGTATATATGGGTATGTATTGTAATGTATAGTGTATATATGTATGTATGTTCACTGACCTATCTTTCTCGCTGACCTTTCTTCCCTTCACATACATACATACATACAGTATTCTCACACTAGTATGGGTACCGGTATGTATTATATAAAGTATATGTGTGTGTGTGTGTGTGTGTTTATTTACGCTTCCACTGTTTAATAAATAAGTTAAGTCAGTTTGGTACCGATATATATTTATTTATTTTTGATTTGTTACTTTGTTGTAGGTTTTTTATATGGTCCCAAAATGCGCTCGAGGCTTTCTATGGGACCAACTCTGGATAATCTATTCTTAATCACCACTTTGATAATTCATGATTGTTCAAGCTGGATTACACTATATATTGTTCCTTAATTGATTGGTCATCCAGATCATAACAGTCATTGAATAAAAACGTTTTCAATTTCGCTTTAAAGTTTTTCATATTATCTATGTTCCTTATTTCAAGAGGAATACTATTGTACAGGACTGGGGCAGCAATTTTAAAAGCCCGGGAACCAAAATTTGACCTGGCTCTATGCCTGGTTACTGTTTGCTATGGTTATTATTATGCTTATTATTATTATTATTGTAACTTAGTTCTGTTATTATTATTATTATTATTATTATTATTATTGATGTTGAGATGGCAAGGAGAGTATGTATGTATGTATGTATGTATGTATGTTTTGATGGGTCTATGATATATATTTTAGGGTACTATATTATTATTACATGGTACTTCATTAATATATATACGGTATTACATTAATATATAATATATTGTAATACATTAATTTGGGTAAATATTGAAAGAATTGCCGTTATTGTGTATGTTTTTTTTTACCTTCATTATCCACTTATTTAGACCATTCTAGGACTATTTTCTTCTATAGTATTTCCAAGATAGGGCATATTCAAATGGGGCATTTTGAAATTAGCCTGACCTAACCTAACCTAGACCGCATCAGACTACCGGGACCTAACCTGTGCAGACTACCGGCAAATAATTGTGATAAAGTACAATAAATGACTGGGGCAAAATACTGGTCCTAGCCAGATCTGGCAACACTAGTGCAAAACAGTAATTCTTTCAATAAATATCTAAATATATTTTACATATACATATAATACATTAATATATATATATATATAGTACATTAATCTGATATATAAATGGTTTATTAACACCACTAAGAGGAATGACTGGTAATTATTAAGGACAAGACTCCTTTATATCACATGCAACCATTGTATTATAATATTAATTAATATGCCTTGAAATTATCCAAACTTGATCTGAAGTCTTAACCTAACCAGAAATAATCTAAACTAACCTAACCTGACCAGACCTGAAATAAACTAATCTAAAGGAGTTGTGACCTTGTTATGCTGGTGTAATCACCCAGCATGGAGATAAATGCATCGTATATAATAAAAAACAATACCTGTATGTAAATTTACCATTCTCTGCCACCCAAAGCCCGTCATTCTACCATATGTGTGGGGTGAGAAGTAATGAAAAATATAATGTATTTCCTCCTATAATGTAATGTAATGACCTTAATGCTCTGTACAGTATTGTAGTATTATCACATACAGACATAAACTAACACAATGGGTATAGAAATTCCTTTTGGCAGCTGTTCCAAACATACATTATTTATTAATGTTTCTATAAAGACAGAGCACCAGAAATTTATATAATTCTTTCCATTTCAGGATTGTTGTGAGTGGACCAAGGAAATTACTACTGCAAGACATTCCTGAAGTTGTACATGTGACAAGACCATGAAGTCAATAAATCATTTCATTCATTGTACCACAACTGTTGGTAAATATGAAAGTACAGTACTGAATGAATATAAGGAAAACTAAGTGAAGCAAATGCAATATTCCATAAGACAATTGCGAATATGATAATCCGAAAAACAATTTCAACCCCTTATCACCAACCGTGATAAGTTGAACAATAATTTAACTCTCTGGTATGTTATATCCTTTTCTTGAACCAATTTAGTATCAAATTTCCTGGTACAAGTTTTCTAATATTTATTGAAATGAATTGTGGTAGCAGTATGTAAGAGTGAGATTATGAACAGCATGGAGGAGTCAGCCAATGTGAGCAACTCTGAGGAAAAGGTTGATGTGAGTCAGTACTTGAGTATGCAGGTGATATTACAAGATGTTAGTGAAACGTTCCAGTGTGGTGAGTGTGGCCAGTTACTGCCTGACTGTGATAAGTTAAGGGAACACCAAGCCTTCCATGGAGGGGAGAAGAAGAACATGTGCAGCCTGTGTGGCAAGATGTTCACCCGTAAGAGTGACCTCACCCGCCACAACCTCATCCACACCGGGGAGAAGCGCTACAAGTGTATAGAGTGTGGCAAACTCTTCACCCGAACCAGCGACCTCAACCGCCACATCCTGACACACACCGGGGAGAAGAGATACATCTGTAATGAATGTGGTAAACGATTCACACGTAACAGTGATCTGAACCGCCATGTGTTTGTGCACAACCTGGAGAAACAGTGTGAGTGTGAGGAATGTGGTAAAGCATTTAGTCAGGAGGAGAGCTTGAGGGAACACATGCTCATCCATGCTGATGTTAAGAAGTTTCAATGTGAAGAGTGTGGTGAACTCTTCATGGATAATAACAGTCTAAAAACTCACAAGTACCTTCACACTGCAGAAAAACCTCACAAGTGTAGTGAGTGCAAGAAGCAGTTTACACGGAAGAGTGATTTAAACCGACACTTCATGGTTCACAGAGTTGAGAGGAAACATAAATGCTATGAATGTGGACAGCAGTTTGCTCATAAAAATGAACTCAGCAGCCACATGCTGGTACACTGTGCTGAACGAGATTACAAATGTGAGGAATGCAGCAAACGTTTTAACTGTAACTCCAAACTCAAACGACACATGATGGTTCACACGGGTGAGAGAAACTTCAAGTGTGACATATGTGACAAATGCTTCAGTTGTAACTCCAAACTCAAACGTCACATGTTGATCCACAGCGGAGAGAAGAAGTACAGCTGTGACTTGTGTGGTAAATGTTTTAGCTGTAACTCAAAACTCAAGAGACATAAATTTGTCCACAGAGAGAGGAGGGGGGGAGTGGTGTGCAAGGCTCCAGAGAAGAAGGAATGTGATGGCTATAACCAAGACTGTTCCTTCATGATGTCATCGGACCCAGTGAGTGAGGTACTTGTTATGCCTCAAGTGGGTGTTAATGGATGGTTTTGTGAGGGAAGGAAAAACAGATGACTGTCTGATGCATCTGCTGTAGGAATGATGGAGTCACTTGCTCATAGATAGATACCGGTAATGGTTTATTCCAAGAGGTGTAAATTATTAATATTGTACAGTATTGTATATTTTTGGAAACTGATATATTAATTCCAGTAAGGAATACAGCTGTATAGTATATTATTATAGGTATATTAGAATACAACACAATATCCTAGTACTGTAGCTACATAAAGAAGATATACTGTAGTAGACTTTAGATAAAATAGCACTGTACTGTATGGTACTGTACAAAACTAACCAAAACAACATTCATCAGATACTCTATATATACTGGTATATATATATATATAATGTGATGTGTATGAAGGTAAAGGGATGAACTCATCAACAAAGAGAGGAAAAAATAGAGCTAAATCAAATTATGATATTTCACAGAAAGATAGACTTCATTATATTACTGGGGACCATTCATTTGTAATGGGCTATTAATTCCTCCAAGTTATGGCAGGAAACTGATTACAGTAACCCTTCATATTTTACACTGTGGTTAACCCCTCCGCGACGGGATAACTATGGATAGCCATTTTGTCAGTCCTGGGCTAGTCTTACTTTCCCTACTGCCTGGCCGGGCGCTTTTGGCCGATTTTTCCAAAATCGCTCTATTCCACTTACTCTGTACGTCTAAACTACGATACTGAACAACTTAAATTTGGTCTTGTTAGCACCATCAACTCTTCCTCTTTCCAATAAAACCAACCTCAGCTCTCTACAACTCTCCGTTACCGAGAAATTAAGTGAGGAATGAAGGGTACTTTCTCGTGTGAGCGCGGCTGCGTTCGCTTAGGTGGAGTGGCTCTGACGACAACTGAACGCGGCCCGCGCGGGTGGCAGTCAGTGTTGTAAGTAAGCATGGCGCAACACAGAATCGGACACGCACGAGAAATCTAATCCACATCCATCCATGTTTACAGTCAGTAACACACTGACTGACGATGGTGATTTGTAGGGATGGTGGTGAAGTATAGCCAAGTAAAAAAAAACCCGCCAAATTGGGCTCGCAAATGCTGACATTGGCAATAGCGGTGCTTCATCCCGCCCGGTCACCACATGGCAGGGGTGTAAGACACGACCCGGGCGCTTCCTGGGGCCGTCTATGACCGCGGTCCGGACGTTAAGGGTTAAAGTTCTATCAAGATTTGTCGCAATATCTTTTTTGGCAACTGTACAAAGAGGGTACTTTTGCCCCTGATGTCTCCTATTTAGCACTAAGGAACTTGATATTGGGAGAAATGGACCATCTTTCACTTGGGCTGTATCACCCATTACTGTGTCCAACTGTATGTAGCCAAGTTTGAAGGGATCAATATAAAACCCTGTGATTGTGTATGAGATTTGGTGGCTTCTGATTCCTCCTGACTGTGCCACAAAACAAACACACTTCTTCAATAATATATGTGGTGTTTTGTGGCAATATTCGAAGGTGTTGTTAGCCTCCAATTTTCTTACTACAGTACATATATCACGTGGTCCCTTCATAGCTTCATTCCTCTACCTTCCCAATACCTTGTACTGACTTAGGTTAGTGCTGTAATGATATCAAATGTAGGTGTAAAACAGAATTAATTAATGCATGGAAGATTTCCTAACTATATATATATATAGTACTGTAATCAAAATGTTCCTCCCTGTACTGTACTACATTACTGTCCACCAAAACTTTACCAAGTATAGTTGAGCAAGTAGAAAGTGCAAGAAAAATCTGGCTTTATATGGCAACATCTGGCAGTTCTTTGTAATAATCCCTTGTATCTTTATGAATGAATCACTGGGACAATCAATGTTTCCACTGCTGTTTGCATTGTTTTAAACTTTAAAGTACCGGGTAACTTTTTGTTGGCTCTTGTTGCTGAAGTGGTTGTCCATGTATTAAAGCTGCTGGATTCTGTACTGTAGGCTAATAGCTAAACATGGCCCTGGCATTGCTATAGTCTGTTCAAAACTTGTGTTCCATTTTCCTCTATCTATCTGTCTCTATTTCTATCTACTGTATATCTTTCTATCTCTATCTATTTCTATTTCTATCTATCTCTTATCTGTCTATCTATCTAAGCATAAGAGGCCAGCGGAACACAAGCTTTGAACAGACTATAGTGAAAATGAGGCAGAAGAGACGTCAGAGAGTGACCTTAATAAATGCACTCTAAACCAGTACAAGGACATTTTATATACCTTCTGGCAAGTCAAATATGTTTACTTTTAAGGGGGTGTGGGAGTAGGGGACAGGCATGGGGGGGTGCAGGAATAGGGGGACAGGCTTGGGGTGGGTAGAAAACCTGTCCCTCTATTCCCGCACTCCCCTAACCCCCCCAAGCCTGTCCCCCTGTTCCCACACCCCCTTAAGCTTGTGTATGTCTGCTTGGTTATATATACTGTAGGTAGAAAATTAAAGTTGGGGGTAATTTGAAAAAATGTCCAGACTACTTTGATTTATTTACATTTAAACTTTGCCCCATGGATAGGGGTTTCACGGATATCAACTATTTTGCCAGACTACATGTGTCGCTATCTGTGAGGTCATACTGTACACTGATATGGGTGAAAAATGTATGTAGTGTACAGTTGCCAAAAAAGGTGTTGTGAAAAATCTTGATAGAACTTTAACCCTAGTAATATCCACAACTATTTGTATGGACTATAAGTATGTATAACAGAAGGAAATATACATATCCTTCTGTAATACATACTTATAATCCCTACAAACAACTATGGACATTAATATATTTAATGTTGTATCAATAGTTGTCACAGTACTGTACCTCATTTGGCCACTGTACAATGTGTTTAGAGTACTGTACTGTACTGTACAGTCTCCTCCAGTTCAGCGTTGCCATTTTATACACCCGGCATCGTGTGAACTACCAGTTCCGACTCTCACATCCAAAACACCTGCCATCAACCCTTACTTTAACTGGCAGGTGTTTTGGATGTGAGAGTTGGAACTGGTAGCTCACACGATGCTGGGTTTATACGATGGAGGAGACTGTACATACCTACATTACACACACTACATTTCACATACACAATCCCAGTCTAAATGAAGTGCCAAAACAAATGGAAAATTTAATAAAAGGTTGATGTGAATCAGAATTTTTTTTTCTCTTTCTCTATCTTTGTTGTAATGAAGGCAACATATCAGATACATTTTGTTTTCTCTGTACTGTACTTGTAATTCATTGAAAAGGTTATGTTTTACTTTTTAAAGAGTGAAACACATATATATTCCTTTGTGGCATTTATTGAAATTACAATATACAATAGCACTTCTTTTGCTTTCATAAATTACATGCATCTGCTATATACATTTACACTCAACTGACTCCATACTTAATTAAAACAAAACTGTCGGTCTTTTGTTACAAGAACACCGGGAATGATGTAACCCTGAAAGTCTGTCATTTGTGAGATCTAGACAAAAAAAATAATGAGATGGACTTGCAGTGATGTCAAGTCTGGTCATTGAAGATTCGGACATTCCTGAGACGTGGAAATATGAGTAGGGCACGGCAGTGAGTCTAGGGCCCTTTAATCTTAATCTTTCTTGGGAAATGAGAGCGGGTTAAAAAGTGAGTCTAGGGGTGCTATTATTAAACTTACTCTTTAATGAACAGATGTTTCGTCGCTAAGAAGTAAATTTAATACCACCTTCAGTCATCTTTAGCCCTTCTTGGGGAATGTGGGTGTGGTATGAGAGTGAGTCTAGGGCTCCTTTAATTAAATTATCTTGGGGAATGAAAGTGGGGTACGGTACGAGTCAATCTAGGGCCCCTTTAACCTTTCTTGGGGAATTACAGTAGGGTTTGGGAGTGAGTCTAAAGCTCCCTTCAGGCCTTCTTGGGGAATGACATGGTATAGAAGAACTGGAAACACATGCCGAGTCCTACGGCAGAGATACCTAAGGTGCTCAGGAAGAGGAGGTTGTCCAGCACTCCACCCTTAAGATGAATAGGTACACCATTGTCAACCTGTGGAGAAGGATGGCATCAGAGAACACCTACAATACAGTATTACCAGAGTTAACGGCAAATTATCTTTCTGAAGAATTGGAAGATTACTCATTCCCCCAAATAATGCCACAAAACTGAGCCCCTATTAGTAATAATGGTGTCCTTTATTTAGTGACAGTAACTGAACGTGGGTGGGGTATGTGCATCATTGACAGAATATACCCTTAGCTGACCTGAAACTGGAACATCTTGGAGCGGATCTTCTGGTAGCCGGGGTGAACCTTATCCGACGCCACAGCGCGACGAACCGCACCGCTGGTGAAGGTGCGTACAAGTGCCTGATGGTGGCACAGGAAAGAGATGGATTAATTTTTTTTATGTAACACCTTCTTAGCTATCTCATGAAATTATTGGTAATTTTTATGCAACACCTTCTTAGGTCATAATGCACAGCTATCACATGAAATTATTGGTAATTTTTATTATCCTGTAGATGTGGTATTTATTTATAGTCAATCATACTCTTTCTTAGTTTAAGGAACTCTGTGATATAGCGGTAGTCAGAAAATTAGACCCGAGTCCTAAATATATTTCCATGATATATTTAATATGGATGAAAGTTTGCTTAGTGGCACAGTCTGTGGGTGGGGGAAAAACGCGTAATCCGAGCCAACTTAAAATAATTAACCTAACCTAGACTGGAGCAGACTACCGGGACCTAACCGGGGCAGATGAAAAATCCAAGCCAACTTTTAAAAATTAACCTGACCTGACCTAGTCTACCCCCGGTTCGCAATTGCCTCCCCCAAGATTGTTGTGTAATGGATATGGGCAGAACAAGTGATTTTCCCCATCTAAAAACAACTCTAAATGCTATAAAACACCTATATAAAGTGATTTCCCCCATCTAAAAACAACTCTAAATGCTATAAAACACCTATATAAAGTGATTTCCCCCATCTAAAAACAACTCTAAATGCTATAAAACACCTATATAAAGTGATTTCCCCCATCTAAAAACAACTCTAAATGCTATAAAACACCTATATAAAGTTATCTAGGAAAAAATATATAAAGTATTGGAATAACGCGAATCCTCGTATTTTTATTTATATATAGCACCGGATTTTTTTAACACATAAATAACATAATATAACACATAAATAACATAATATATAGTCATTATTACACATTTCCTCCCTTTAATTAATAATAAATACTTAATATACACATTATACTAAACTATATTTATTGTGAATTATTTATATGGAGCACCGGATATTTTCACATGATAAATTACATAATACATCGTCATTATTACACATTTCCTCCCTTTAATTCATAATAAATAATTAATATACACATTATACTACACTATCTACGTTATATTAGAGAGTAGCGTCCAGATAGGAGTGAAAATAAAGGTACAAAATAGTTAAAATATATAGCGGCTCTCACCCGTGTTGTGTTCATGGTCTCAGCTGATCAAAGTCAAGATGGCCGACCTCCCAGTGTTGCCAGATGCCTAAAAAATATTCCCTTTTTACCCCAAACTTTCTTCATTTTTTTTTCAAACGTCAATGTCAGATTTTTCTTTTTATTTCCCTAACCCTTAACATCAGAATTTCCCTTTTGACCCCAAACTTTGAACTCTCTTTATATAATTTTCCTATGTCGACTAAAAAATTCTCTAAAACAGAGAAATTTTCTTGCACCTGGTAACACTGGCTCCCACAGATAGGGTTCTCAGGAATTATTTTTTGTTGTATTACCTTAAAAAGTGGGTTGAAAATTAACTTTATTATCATGAGTAGTATCTACTATAATATTCTTACAGTCATTGCACCTCATTATGACACACTTTACATGCAATATTACTACATATTGTATCGAATACACTTTTTTTCACTACAATATTTTCCTCATGCAATGACGATGATGAAGATAAAGATGAAGAAGGTGAAAGAATAATTGGCTTCCTCTTCTTTGCACTTGAAATTCCTGGTGGTGTGGTGGGTGAGGTGGCGTGTGGCAAGGTGCACACTCTATCCCCTCCGCGATTTTCCACTTTATTTGCTTCATCCTTGTTTTTCCTAGCTTCCCTTGCTTTATGGAGATTACTATGTCTATTCTTGGTTGCCTTGCTATGTCTTGGCATGGTAACATAAGCCCGTAATGGCGTGAGGAGGAAATAGATATATGCCCGAGACAAAAAGCATAGGTCCACTCTGTAGTACTGTACGGAGGACAACGGTCCACTGAATGACTAAGCTGTTTATTACTTGCCTGTGAGAGAAAGATGCCAAGTGTCGCAAGCCGTTTCAACTTTAAATCACTATAAAATGATCATTTTTAGGCCTACAAAGATGCGGTGAAGTGCTGTGTAGTGCGCAAAATGTAAACAATGCACGCTACATGCGTGCTATACAGCCTTTTAATTAAATTCCGTAAAATTACATTTAGAATGTAGATACAGACTTCAAACTTGGTAGCAAGACTGCCAGATAGTTGCCTCAGTAGGTGATATATTTTTCTCAAATATGTGCGATCGCTCATTTTGGGTCAAAAGTATGCGTACCCAGTACCTTAAATGGAGTTATATTACCTTAGATACTAAACTACCGGTGACCATTGGGAAATATTTTGGAACCTTGACACACGATATGTATTCTTGTTATGTGATTTTTATTAGTTTGATAAAAATTACCTTAAATAACCCACAATTACGCTACTCTGGGGTAATTACCTTACAAATGAGGGTGTTGCTCTCCCGCTCTCCGCCTTTGTCAGGGTTGCCCAAGCCTGTCCCCCTACTCCTGCAACCCCCAAAATACCCCCAAGCCTGTCCCTCTATTCCCATTCCCACACCTCCTTAAATGTGTGACATTTTGGGGGTTGCAGGAGTAGGGGGACAGGCTTGGGGGGTTTGGGGGGTGCTGGAATAGGGGGACAGGCTTTCTACCCACCCCAAGCCTGTCCCCATATTCCCGCACCCCCCCAAGCCTGTCCCCTACTCCCACACCCCCTTAATTAAATGTCTCAATTACCGCTAAACTAAAAAAAAAAAAGATCACATCAATAGAGTATTTTCTTTTCAGAATTAATAAAGCAGGCATATGCCAAATTTTAGGGTAAAAAATTCCGGACACCCTGTATATATATATATATATACTGTATATATATATGCAGTAAACATGGACAGTGTACACAGGGAGGGACTCCATAATAATAAATAATAATAATAATAATATACGGTTTATTGGTGAATGGCAGCTGATAGGCTGAAAATATACATAATACATTTAAAATGATAATAAAATGAGGATGAATGAATGGATACATGAATAAATATTACAGATGAATAATAAATTGATTGCAGAGCATAGAAAAATACAGAAATATACAAATACAAATATATAAATACTATGGTACTGTACATGTGTACATGTCCTGGGAGAGTAGTGGTGTCAGGTCAGGATTAGGATTAAGGGGGGGATTAATATTGAGGTGCAGTGTGGGCCTGTGTGTGTGAGTGTGTGTGTGTGTGTGTGTGTGTGTTATTTAGGAGTTATTTATTGTGTTGACTATGGTTGGTATGGCGCTTTTCTTATATCTGTCTGTGGTTGCTCTGATAGGTTTAATTTTGTTGTGGTGTCTTGTAGTGCGTCTGGGAGGTGGGTTTAGTGGTGGTAATAAATGTCTATGTCTGGGGTGTGTGAGGAGCTTGGTCCCAAACTGTTTGAGGATGTGCATGTGGTGGTGGGAGAGTGTGGTCAGGTTCAAGGTGGTCAGGGCAAGTTCGTAGCTGGTATATGTTACGCCGAGTATGATTTTGCAGGCTCTTTTTTGAACTCTTTCTAGCTGTCGTTGTTGTGTGAGAGTGAGTGAAGAAGCCCAGGCTGGTGCTGAATAGGTGAGTTTGGGAAGAATGAATGTTGTATATATAGTCCTCAGCTCAGGTGGTGCCATGCCCAGGGATTTTAGTCTCCTTAGCATATATAATTTGTAGGAAGCAGTTTTGATGGTGTTGCTGACATGCTGCTTCCAGTTAAGTTTAGAGTCAATAGTGATGCCAAGGAGTTTGGTAGAATCAACCACTCGTAGTTGATGTCCCCCTATTGTAACAGTTGGTGGTGGTACTCCAGTTACTGACGTGCTGAAGTGCATCACAACTGTCTTGTTGCTGTTGATGGTGACGTTGTTGGTGGTTGTCCATGTCTGTAGTCTGTCGAGAATATGCTGGAGTGGGGTGTAGTCTGGTGAGTCATTGTTGATGGTGATACCCACTGTTGAGTCATCAACGTACTTCCAACGGAATGGTGTTCCCATTAGAGCATCATTGATCAGCATCAGAAAGCACAGGGGACCCATTTTAGTGCCTTGTGGCACGCCATTTGTCATTGGCTGGGGGGGTGAGATACTGCCCTGATATCTTACAACCTGTCGCCTCTCACAAAGGAAATTGACCAGCCAGGAAACCAGGTTGGGATGAAGCCCCATTTCTATTGCCTTGTTGATGACTATTGTGTGATCTACCAGGTCGAATGCCTTCCTAAAATCAATAAATACAATTGCAACTGATGTTTTACGTTTATCTAAATTTGTGTGGATGAAGTCCAAGAAACTGACAAGGCAATGAGTGGTGGAAGATGTTTTTACATTGCCGAATTGCTGAGGATCAATAATATTAGCTATGTCAGTGTAGGCCCAACTGAATATAAAGTCCTCACAGAGTAAACTAGGGATAGGGGTAATGGCAATGGGCCTAAGATCATTAAGGGATTGTGGGGAAGGGATTTTGGGGATGGGTGTAACATAAGAGGTTTTCCAATCAGTGGGACATTTACTTTGATGGATTGAGGCATTGATGATAGAACAAAGGGGGGTGGCAAGTTCAGCTGCAAATTGCTGATATAACTTGACAGGCAGATCTGTAGGTGTGGTTGATCTGGTGGCTTTAAAGCTAATAAGCTTATTGTAAACCTGGTATTCCTGTATGGTTGGTAGGGGTGAGGGAGCAGGTAGGTAGGCAGGTAGGTGAGAATGGTCAAGGCGAGGCAGGGTCTGACAGATATCAGAGAAGTGGTCGTTAATCTTGGCTGCCGCCTCCCCAGGGGTCAGGTTGTTAATGCAGGCCAAGGGAGATGACTGCTGCTTAATCCCACACAGGTCTTTCACTCTACTGTACCACTGGCTGATGTTGGCTTGTTTCAAGTGGTGAATTTTAGTAGGGTAGAAAGATTTCTTGATGGAACGAATTTCCCTGATAACCTTATTTCTTAGTGTTCTGTAATGGCTGCGGTCTGTGTAAAATGCTTTATCTCTTTGTTGTATTAGTCTTTTTACACGAGGAGTAATCCATGGAGCATCTGATGGGTGTAGAGTCATCACTTTGGTAGGGAAGAACTGGTTGTAAGCACAGGTTGTAGTTTCAACATAGTTTTTCCACTTGTCATTAACATCTTCCACAGTGAGTACTTCCAGCCATGGATAGTGAGTCACCCACTGTCCAAACTGACGAATAGATGAGTCAGTCAAGGGCCTGTAAAT
>JAWZYT010002581.1:42500-47500 GCA_034508575.1 Petrolisthes manimaculis | reverse complement strand
CAGGTGGGTACAGGTGTGTTGGGTTGGTAGGGGACAGTCACCAGCATAAGTTTCTTTACCTCTATGGAGAGACTGAGGTCGAAGTTATGGTTGGAGAGAGACCAGGCATTCGAACACTGGGAGTCAGAATCAGAATCAGAATCAGAATTTATTTTCCATTTTACAATGGTTATTCTCCATTATTTTATGCATTCCACTATATAGGGTTATATTTAAGCTTAGATGAACAGATTTGACTGTTAGTCGTAAATATAAGATTTGTTTGTTTGTTTGTTTTTTTAACATCAATACATACAGATCGTTAAAAAATCTTCAAACATCTCATGATGGCATACATTTTTGTTATTTGAAGCATTATCCGAACATTATGAACTGGTCCATTTTGGTTCGTCTAGTATATATCCAACCACGACTTCGACCTAACTTTCGCCAGGGGGGTAAAGATACTTATGCTTGTGACTGTACAGGTGGTCAAACTCCTGTGAGGCCCCGGCACCCAGCACTGCCAACGCTGTGTGAGATAGTGACGCCGAAACACTTCTACTGAACTCTGCTCGAAATATGCACTGGTGGGGGGATTGGGGGTTTGAGGCGTGGAGGAAATCCCCCACCAGTGCATATTTGGAGCAGAGTTCAGAACAAGTACATAACCTGTACATAATTTGGTTGATTAGATTATTTATTTATGTATTGACTTACTCTTTTTACGTGGCTGTGTTTTTTTCTTTTTATTGACATTATTAATATTTCTCTCTTAATTATTATATTCTATTTAGTGTGTGTGTGTGTGTGTGTGTATTTTTATTACTATTCTATAGGTTGAAGAGTTAAATTTGATTATCATGGAGAGAGAGAGAGAGAGAGAGAGTGAGTGAGTGAGAAGGGTGGGGCAGTCTAAAGCAGCACAACTGGGCCTGTGTGTGTGTGTGTGTGTGTGTGAGAGAGAGAGAGAGAGAGAGAGAGAGAGAGAGAGAGAGAGAGAGAGAGGTCAGACCCAACCCACCCACCATCACCAATATTTGACCACAGGTGAAAAATTCGTGTGACAACCCAACCCCCACCACCTGGGCCCTGTAAACCCCCCACCCACCCCCATGCACCCCCCTCTACCCCCCACCCCCCACCTACCTGTTACCCCCCCCCTCGTGACTCCACCTATACCTCCACCACTACCACACCTACCCACCTACCTTCCACCACCCTCGGCTGGTCAACACCGGGAGAGGGGGGCTTTCGTGCAGAGAGAGAGAGAGAGAGAGAGAGAGAGAGAGAGAGAGAGAGAGAGAGAGAGAGAGAGAGAGAGAGAGAGAGAGAGAGAGAGAGAGAGAGAGAGAGAGAGAGTTTTTCAAATTCAAATTCAAATTCATTTATTTTTGCAGAGGGTAGTGGCTATTACAGTCAGTACATATTATGGTAGACAGTCGTCTACTCGTCAAACATTATAAAAATTAAATAACATAGAAAAGTAAATTAGGTTTGCTATGAGTGAATATGAAATTACAGTAGTACATAAAATTACAATAGATATAAAATTACAGTAGTGATATAAAAAAAAAAAGTTAAAAGAGAGTAAATAAAAATATCATTAAAACTGAATGTTGTTAAAAGAAAGTAAATAAAAAATATCTTTAAAACTGAATGTTTTTAAAAGAGTAAAATTAATAAAAAATATCATTAAAACTGAATGTTGTTAAAAGAGGGTAAAATTAATAAAAATATCATTAAAATTGAATGTTGTTAAAAGAGAGTAAATATAAAATAACATTAAAACTTAATGTTTTAAAGAGAGAGAGAGAGAGAGAGAGAGAGAGAGAGAGAGAGAGAGAGAGAGAGAGAGAGAGTGTGAGTGTGAGTGTGAGTGTGAGTGTGAGTGTGAGTGTGAGTGTGAGTGTGAGTGTGAGTGTGTGTGTGTGTGTGTGTGTGTGTGTGTGTGTGTGTCATTCGTCTCTGGTCAGAAATTACATATGACGAGTGTATCAAACGTATACTATAAGAGAACAGAGTAACTTAGAGGGATACTTAACCTACTATCTCACTTGGCAAACATCCCATTATCTCTCTCTCTCTCTCTCTCTCTCTCTCTCTCTCTCTCTCTCTCTCTCTCTTCTCTTTTATAAGCACCAACAGACTCCTCATTTGTCACACGCCTCCTCTCGTGTGTGTGTGTATGTGTGTTTATTTTCCTATTTTATTATTATTATTATTATTATTATTGTTAATATTATTATTATTATTATTATTATTGTTGTTGTTATTATTATTATTATTATTGTTATTATTAATATTATTATTGTTATTATTAATATTATTAATATTATTATTATTATTATTATTATTATTATTATTATTATTATTATTATTATTATTATTATTATTATTATTATTATTATTATTATTATTATTATTATTGTTATTATTATTATTATTATTATTATTATTATTATTATTATTATTATTATTATTATTATTATTGTCATCATTTCATACGAAAAATTGTGACTGTCATATGTGATTATGTACAGTTGTGGTCAAATATAATCATCCATATAGGGGTAACTCACGTAAGAGTTTGACAGCTTCCCTCTGTTCCTAAGATGATAAACTTTCCAATAAATAGGTTAACTACCATCTTTTAATTTACTACAAACAGCTACACACTACTTAAAACAATAAATACACACACACACACACACATATCTTCTCCCCCCCCCACACACACCTCTCCCCCCCCCACAATACACAACAACAACACACACACACAACACACACACACACCTTTAAAAAAAAAAAAAAAAAAAAAAAAAAAAAAAAAAAAAAAAAACCTTTGTAATATGTATGTATGTTTTTTTGTGTGTGTGTTTTTTTCAGTTGTGTGACATAGAACTAATAGCAGGGGCCGTGTCCGTATATGCACATAGAGGTGGTTCTGGCAGCGGCTTCGGCATACTTCCATGTTATGTTCAATAGTAGGTATTTTATTTATATTTATGAGAGAGAGAGAGAGAGAGAGAGAGAGAGAGAGAGAGAGAGAGAGAGAGAGAGAGAGAGAGTGAGAGAGAGAGAGTAGTTAGTATTGTATTCATGACAGAGAAAGAGAGAGAGAGAGAGAGAGAGAGAGATAGAGAGATAGAGAGAGAGTGTGTGTGTGTATTAAGTATTATTTATATTTATGACAGAGAGAGGAGAGAGAGACAGAGAGAGAGAGAGTCAGTCACACACACACACACACACACACACAGATGTGATTGTGTGTTGCCCGTTCCTGTGTGTGTGTGTGTGTGTGTGTGTCAGTGACTGCCTATATACATGTAATAAGACATTTCAGTATGTATGTATGTATGTATGTATGTATGTCAGTACCTTTGGAAGAGTACACTCACCTCTTCTCTCCCCTCCCTCCCTCCCTCTTCTCTCCCTCCCTCCCTCTGCTCTGATCAATAGTCTACCCCCCCCCCCAACCCCCACCCCATCTCCTTCCATTCTCTCTCTCTTTCTCTCTCTCTTTGTGTTGTCTGTCTGTCTGTCTCTCTCTTTCTCTCTCCTTAAATGTCTGTTTGTCTGTCTGTATTTCTGTCTGTCTATCTATCTGTCTTTCTGTCTGTATTTCTGTCTGTTTGTCTCTCTCTCTCTCTCTCTCTCTCTCTCTCTCTCTCTCTCTCTCTCTCTCTCTCTCTCTTTCTCTCTCTCTCTTCTCTCTCTCTCTCTCAATATACAAGTACAGTAGTAGAATTATTTATTGTCATTATTTACACCCGCAGTTTAATTAAAAAAAAATTGAGGGCCCTTACTGGAGCTTTATGAATTCTCCAAACTACTCCAGGGCAACAGATTCCCTATTCGAAACACTGAAGGGTTCTGTGGCCTGGATTATTTTGGAGGGTTCATAGAGCTCCAGTAAGGGCCCTCAATTTTTTTTAAACTACGGGTGTTAGTCTCTGTCTAGACATCTACGACTTTCCTCTTCCTTCCCTTCCTTCCCCTCTCCTCCCCTTCCTTCCCCTCTCCTCCTCTTCCTCCCCTTCCTTCCCCTCTCCTCCCCTCCCAACCTCTTCCTTCCCTCCCTTCCCTACTCCTCCCCTCCCAACCTCTCCTTCCCTCCCTTCCCTCCCTTCCCCTACTCCTCCCCTCTCCTCCCCTATCTTTCCCAACCCTCTCCTTCCCTACTCCTCCCCTTCCCTCCCCTTCCCTCTCCTCTCCTCTCCTCTCTTTCCCTTCTGAGTATCTAATTAAAGGACCCTGTGATCATGTGTGAAAATTGGAGGCTTCTGATTCCTCCTGACCATGCCACGAAACAAGCTCCTTCCATATAGGTGTGTGTGTTTCGTGGCAATATTTGAAGGACTCGTTTACCTCCAATTTTCTTACTACAACACAGGGGTCTCTTAAGTAGGGCACGAGACTGACCCATCCCCCCCCCTTCCCTCTTTTTCCTTCTCTCTCTCTCTCTCTCCCTCTCCCTCTCCCTCCCTTTCTCACTCTCCCACTCTCTCTTTTTTCCCTCCTTCTTTCGCTCCCTCCCTTTCTCACTCTTTTTCCCTCTCTCTCTCTCATATTCTCTCTCTCTCTCATATTCTCTCTCTCTCTCTCTTTCTGTGTGTGTGTGTGTGTGTGTGACCTCAATATGTAAACTATATGACCACCAGCCCCTCCTTCCCTCTCCTTTCCTCTCCTTTCCTCCTTTTTTCCTCTCTCCTTCCCTCTCCTTCCCCCTCCTCCCCTCTCCTTCCCCCGCTCCTTCCCCCTCCTTCCCCCTCTCCTTCTCTCTCACACACACACAAAAAAAAAAAAAAAAAAAAAAAAAAAAATCCCCTCCGGTACCCCACAGGTGACTTGGTGGAGAAGAGCCAAGAGAAGGTGAGACTACAAGAGTTAGATTCACAGCACTGCAACTCCTGGTCGAATACTCATACACGGGGGAGATCATCATTACCGAAGACAATGTACAGGTGAGTGTTCAGAGAGAGAGATAAAAAAAAAAAAAAAAAAAAAAAAAAAAAAAG
>JAWZYT010002581.1:0-35000 GCA_034508575.1 Petrolisthes manimaculis | reverse complement strand
GTCTGTGTGTGTTGTGTTGTGTTGTGTTGTGTTGTGTGTTGTGTGTGCTGACGTGAAAGTGATTTATTTTTAACAGGCTTTCCTGTGTATGTTTGTGTGTTGTTGTTGTTGTTGTTGTATGTGTGTGTTGTGTGTAGATTCTGTAAAAGGTTGTTGTTATTCTGTATGTGTGTGGAGAGAGAGAGAGAGAGAGAGAGAGAGAGAGAGAGAGAGAGAGAGAGAGAGAGAGAGAGAGACCTTACAACTACATACCAGTCACTAGAATTTGGCAAACACGTGACCAACTAAGCAGGTGTGTAATCTTGTTTACACACACACACACACACACACACACACACGTGAGATAAGTAAAGTGAGAACAGGTGTAAAGAAAGGCTTAAGGAGTTGAGATTCGTGTATGTGTATGTTCTGTATCTCTCTCTCTCTCTCTCTCTCTCTCTCTCTCTCTCTCTCTCTCTCTCTCTCTCTCTCTCTCTCTTTAACGTATTGATATTGTCGGCAGATTCATATGTATCTATTGTTATTTACATAATTTTATACACATACATACATACACAGTCAGTTTTATATACATATACACAGTTATATGTATCTCTTATTATTGTACATATACACATACTGACATACATTTGACTTTTTCACTTTGGATTACACACACACACACACACACACACACACCTCTGACACAACCACCTTACTTGCTTCTATCACACACACACACACACACACACACACACACACACACACACACACACACACACACACACACACACACACACACACACATACACCTAATCATTGGCAAGTACACTCACACACACACACCTAATAATTTGCAAGTACACACACACACAACACACACCTAATAATTTGCAAGTACACACACACACAACACACACCTAATAATTTGCAAGTACACACACACCTAATCATTTGCAAGTACACACACACAACACACAAACTAAAACAGACCCCTAATATCCACACGTGTTTCAGATCCCGTGCCGGTGTGGTCTCTCTGGGTCGATATGTTTACGTGATGGGTGGGTATGACGGGGCGTGTGACTTGTGTTCCGCTGAGATGTACAACCCGGCACTCAACAGATGGGTCTCTATCACCAATATGGGCACCAAGCGTTCCTGTCTTGGTGTGGGAGCTACCAGTGGTCTTATTTACTGTGTTGGTGGTGAGTGTGTGTGTGTGGGTGTGTAAAGTAAGGTATGAATGTAAATTTAGAGTGTGTGTGTGTGTGTGTACTTGCAAATGATTAGGTGTGTGTGTGTAAAGAAAGGTATGAATGTAAATTTAAAGTGTGTGTGTGTGTTTGTGTGTGTGTGTGTGTGTGTGTGTGTGTTTGTGTGTGTGTGTGTGTGTTTCATCTGCAAGTTTACTTAGGATACTGTTTATACCAGTATCTAATTCCTTTATATATAGAATAATCCCTGAGGAACCCCACTGGAGACAGGAGCCCATTTCAACCTTACTCTGTTAATATTGATTCTTTAGTGTCTCCCAGTAAGCCATGACTAAATCCATTGTAAAACATGAGCTTCTTCTATCTTTGTAATCAGCCTCTCGTGCGGTACTCTGTCAAAGGCCTACAAATATCGTGGTTCTTATTGCTATCTACTGTCTTGTATACTTGCTAGAACGTGTGTGTGTGTGTGTGTGTATAAGGACCAACTAAGCACCCTCTGCTCTCCTTCAGGTTATTGCTATCTACTGTCTTGTATACTTGCTAGAACGTGTGTGTGTGTGTGTGTGTGTGTGTGTGTATGTGTGTGTGTGTGTGTGTGTGTGTATAAGGACCAACTAAGCACCCTCTGCTCTCCTTCAGGATATGATGGTGCGTCATGTCTGAGTAGTGTTGAGCGTTATGATCCACTCACAGGGGTATGGACCTCCTGCCCCGCCATGGCCACCAAACGTAGATACTGTCGCGTCGCTCTCTTGGGTCAGTAATGTCCTCTTAAATTATGTCCTCTTAATCTTGGTACTCTTAGTTTTGTCCTCCAAAGGGGAGATTTTCTTGATGATAAATTGAAGCACTACTGATTCCTCCTAGATGTGTCAGAAAACAAACACCCTCAATGGTCCTAATATGGTATCAGTTTCGTGGTATAGTTTTTGACTGGACCCCCTAACTTAACTTATTAATCTAACCAAACCTAAACCTCTTTCACCAGACAACTGCATCTACTCATTGGATGGATTTGACTCGACCTCCTAACCTAACTTATTAATCTAACCAAACCTAAACCTCTTTCACCAGACAACTGCATCTACTCACTGGGTGGATTTGACTCGACCTCCTAACCTAACTTATTAATCTAACCAAACCTAAACTTCTTTCACCAGACAACTGCATCTACTCACTGGGTGGATTTGACTCGACCAATTACCAGTGTACGGTGGAGCGTCTTGACCCTCGCGTTGGCAAGTGGATGTCAGTACCCCCAATGATGAGTCGACGGAGTAGTTGTGGTGCTGGTGTTGTGGCTGGTATGTTGTACTGTGTAGGAGGTAATGACGGTACTATGTGTATGTCGTCAGCGGAGAGGTTCAATCCAAGACGGAATACATGGGAACCGATCACAGCTATGCATTCCAGAAGGTGGGTTGGTTGGTTGGTTGGTGTGTGTGTGTGGGGTGGATATTATGGTGTGTGTGTGTGTGTGTGTGGGGTGGATGTTATGGTGTGTGTGTGTGGTGGATGTTATGGTGTGTGTGTGTGTGTGTTTGGGTTGGATATTATGGTGTGTCCCCCTACTCCCACACACCCCCAAACCACCCACAAGCCTGTCCCCCTACTACCACACACCCTAAATAGATATATCTTATTAATAGAGGCTTTATTAATTAGGATTCCTCTCTTATTCATTCCATCCATGTGTGTTATCTTGTATTTCTTGTTCCTCTCATTCATTCTCGTCCCTCTCATTCATTCTCGTCCCTCTCATTCATTCTCGTCCCTCTCATTCATTCTTGTCCCTCTCATTCATTCTCGTCCCTCTCATTCATTCTCGTCCTCTCATTCATTCTCGTCCCTCTCATTCATTCTCGTCCCTCTCATTCATTCTCGTCCTCTCATTCATTCTCGTCCCTCTCATACATTCTCGTCCCTCTCATTCATTCTCGTCCCTCTCATTCATTCTCGTCCCTCTCATTCATTCTCGTCCCTCTCATTCATTCTCGTCGTCCTTATTTAACTCCTTAATTAATGCCTTCTTCAGGTCAACACATGAGGTGGTTGAGATCGAGGGTTTCCTGTATGCCCTTGGTGGTAATGATGGGTCTTCTTCACTCAACTCCATGGAACGGTACGATGCCAAACAAAACAAATGGGTCCTCGTTACTTCAATGCTGTCTAGAAGGTAAGGTACTGTGTGTGTGTGTGTGTGTGTGTGATATCTAGATCTAGAAGAAGGGTACTGGTGTGTGTGTGTGTGTGTGTGCACGAGTCATCACTGTCTGTATTCGGTCTCGTTTTGCCGCCAAATTTTTGTTGAATTACCCATGATAAAAGGAAAAATAAGGTAGTTTCACATCGAAGGGGGGTGAAGCGAAAATGTGTCTGCTCTGCGCATGACGTCACAGATTATCCAGACTGTAGGTTCAGGGTTGATGGGGAGCTCAGTCAACACCACCAAGATATCTGATATTATTGTGTACTGAGCTCCGTTGTCTTTGATATTATCACTGACATCACAGGATCTGCGTGTGGGGGTAAGGGTGAGGGTACAGTACCTCTCTTTCTTTATACCTTGGAATTACCTATGTGGAGGAAAAGACCACGAAAAGACTTGGGGAATAATACAGACACGTGTACTGTATGTATGTTTGTATGTATGTGGGATCCTCTGTTTTGCCTGCCAAACCTGCTGCCTGTTACACACCTGCTGCTGCCTGTTACACACCTGCTGCTACCTGTTACACACCTGCTGCTGCTTGTCACACACCTGCTGTTGCCCGTTACACACCTGCCTGTTACACACCTGCTGCCTGTCACACACCTACTGCCTGTCACACACCTGCTGCGCAGCTGTCTACTTTACTACCTCTGTCTTTCATGTGTTTAGTGTATAGTGATTAAATTGACACAGACACAGACACACACATAGACACACACACACACACACAACACAACAACACAACACAACACAACCATACACACACACAACAACAACAACAACACAACACAACACAACACATGTAACACCCCCATTTTATTATGTATGTTATTTAGGATGTTTCTTTTAATGTATAATTACTAACTTCACTCTCCATAAAATACCTGCATTTATTTCTGGTAACTTACTTAGAAAATTAGTTGAGTAAGGGATGAAGTCCCGAGAGAGGGACGAGATGTTTTCGTTGGCGGAACAATATTTGTAACCAATATCAGGAATAATTATATGCTATGTGATTGGGAAAGAGATAATGGGTTGGAGTATTAAGGGATGTTAAATAATCATTAATGTAACTAAAGGAATGTATCAGGGGGGAAGGAACACTTAATATAATAGAAAGATGTAGCAGAAGGAACTAGTTTGTGTCCGTGTAGGAGATGAGATGGGGGGGAGAGAGGCGAGAATGAATTGTGGCGAGGATTCACCGTCAGTCTCGTGTCGTCTTCCATTGGGTAAAGGTAACTATTAAAACAGCTGCTACAAAGTGACTTCACGTGTTAATATTGAGGTAAATATTTATTATACATTTGATAGTGATTTTAATGAGTCTCGTGTCGTCTTCCATTGGGTAAAGCCATAAAGCACATTCCGGCAAGGCATAGCCATAATAATACTGGTGTACAAACTTATATAAATACTTAGGAGAATTGCTGGCATAGTAAAAGAAATTTAGAGTAACATTGTTTCGGCCATATATTTTTTTTTGATACTATTATATATATGTATGTTTTTTTTATATAACTATTGTATGTATATGGGGATGTATTTTTTTTTTCTTATTGATGGGGGGAAGTAAATAATTTTTTTTTTATTATTATCTGTTTGTTTAGTGCTGTTCCCTAGCGAAACTCGGAATTATTCCAGTTCTAGGGACAGCGGGAGTAGGATTCAGGGAGGGGGGATTGAAGGTTAGGGAGTATATATATATATTTTTTTTTTTATTTATGAAATGAATGTTAATAAATTAAATAATAAGTAGTTGAGTTTTCCGTTACCGTACACATACTAATAGACTGTGTCCCTACTTAGGCATTTTTGACTTGATTTAAGACATTGGTCGAACCCCCGTTAGAGTAATTCTGGGTTGCTTACACACGTGCCTGGGGTTTAAGCTACGTTACCCACCCAGTGTGTGATAACTTGGTTCCTGCGGTCAACCGGTGGTCTGGTGGTGGCAGCGATACTGACTAGGAACTGGACTTGCCTTTGTATGATTTTTTTTCATGGTATTCGCAAGGCAAGTTCAGTCCTCAGTCCTTTTTTTTTTCCAGACCGGGTTGATCAAGTATAGGATAGATTGTCATACACTGGTGTGTTATTTTTTTTTATTGTAAAAGGCCGTGTTTTTTTTATCCTCCTCCAGTAAAGTAAGGGGGATAAAAATAGCAGCGTTACATTGGTGGCAGCGGTGGGATTACCCGCACTGGCCTAGATAGTTGGTCAGCCACGACATTATCCTTTCCTTTCATATATTTAATTTGATAATTGTATTCCCTCATTTCTAGCATCCATCTTGTAACCCTCGGTGACTTAGTTCTACGTCTAAAAATACTAGTTAGTGGCTGATGGTCTGTTTGAATTGTGAATGTTGTTCCCCACAAATAATGATGATAATGGCGACAAGCCAAGACCACTGCCATTGCCTCTTTGTCGGTGACACTATACCTCTTCTCACATGCATTAAGTTTTTTCGAGAAGTAACCCAATGGTCGGACTGTCTCATCTACTTGTACTTGATGCAAAACCCCTCCTACATACTCCTCACTAGCGTCTGTGACTAGCACTAGTGGTAACTCTGGTTGGTATTTGACTAGGATTGGAGGTGTAATTAATTTCTCCTTTAATTTCTCAAAGGCTTCTTGACATTTTTCATCCCATTTGAACACAGTGCTAGTCACAGACGCTATGATTGAGAGGATGCACCGGACCCTGAAGACGGTGTTGGCCCAGTTGTGCGAGGGCTATCCACAACGTTGGCCTAACCTGCTGGCTGAGTGTCAAAAAGTGATGAATGCAGCCGTCCACAGCAGTACCAGGGTGACGCCGTATGTCGCATTCTTCGGAAGGCATCCACCACGCAACATCACAGCACCACTACCGACCATCACGTCTGACCACAACGACGCTGGGAGACTAAAGAGGCTAATACAAGAAGCCAGTACTGTATCTCTCAGGAGGTATCGGACATTTGCCAATAGGCATAGAAAAAATGAAAAAGTAGAACTAGGAACATTAGTGTGGGTAAAACAAGAAACAATAATACCGGGTACCTGTGCCAAATTGAACCAAAAATGGAAAGGACCATACAAGGTGGCAGAAATAATAAGAGATGGTTTGATATATATTTTAGAGGACCCATTTACAGGGAAAAACATCCAGAGGGCTGCAGAAAAGATTAAGCCCTATGTGAGCCACAGTGATATTATAGTACAATTAGGGGAATTAATTGAAAATAATGAACCAGATGATGATGATGAGGATATTGTACTTCCTCCACGTCATCGACGTCCTCCAAGAAGATTTCTGGAGGAAATGTAAATTGAGGTAAAAACCAATTTAGAAAAACAGTGAATGAAAATTAATAGAAAATAGGGTAAAAGTGGGAAAGTTACGTTGGATAATGTCATGTTTTACTATAACCTGAAGTCAACACGGGGCAACATTAATGTACGAGCTAGGAACTCGGCTCATAGTTGTAATTTTTTTTTAGTGTGGGTGTTGGAGGACACTTAGTTTTAATGGGAAGAGAAGGATGGTGGGGAGTGATCACCCTACATGTCCATTGGGCTCTTCCAGTATACAGTCAGAACCTTTGTCAAGGCCCCTGTATCACTTACTGCATTCCGGGTTGTCATACCGTGCGGGATCTGAGGTTTGAATGGAGAAGTGAATGAAAATAGGAATGAATGAATTGAATGTAAGAATACTCAGATCTTGTTAGGGACAATCGCGGATGGGTTTAGTGACGGTAGAACCTTATTGAAGTTCTCCCGGGGTTATGGACTTGACAGAGGAGTCTGACTGGGACGAGGTGTCACTGATATCTATTATGTATTATGTGTATTGTGTAATGTTAGGTAGAGAAGTTCTTTCCTGCGGGGAAGAAAGGCAGTCTAAGGACTGTAAGTAAAGTTGGCAGTTTATCAACACTGACTAACACGTTAGGGTGAATAATGTCTTATGTTGTTTAGTAAGGTATAGCGATAGTGACAAATGGTGTGTATGTTAAGATTAGGGGGAGGGGAATTGAGTTAGGGAAATATAAATTAATTTTCACTGTAAGTTCCAGCTAAGGAAGAGGGGACGTGTGTAACACCCCCATTTTATTATGTATGTTATTTAGGATGTTTCTTTTAATGTATAATTACTAACTTCACTCTCCATAAAATACCTGCATTTATTTCTGGTAACTTACTTAGAAAATTAGTTGAGTAAGGGATGAAGTCCCGAGAGAGGGACGAGATGTTTTCGTTGGCGGAACAATATTTGTAACCAATATCAGGAATAATTATATGCTATGTGATTGGGAAAGAGATAATGGGTTGGAGTATTAAGGGATGTTAAATAATCATTAATGTAACTAAAGGAATGTATCAGGGGGGAAGGAACACTTAATATAATAGAAAGATGTAGCAGAAGGAACTAGTTTGTGTCCGTGTAGGAGATGAGATGGGGGGGAGAGAGGCGAGAATGAATTGTGGCGAGGATTCACCGTCAGTCTCGTGTCGTCTTCCATTGGGTAAAGGTAACTATTAAAACAGCTGCTACAAAGTGACTTCACGTGTTAATATTGAGGTAAATATTTATTATACATTTGATAGTGATTTTAATGAGTCTCGTGTCGTCTTCCATTGGGTAAAGCCATAAAGCACATTCCGGCAAGGCATAGCCATAATAATACTGGTGTACAAACTTATATAAATACTTAGGAGAATTGCTGGCATAGTAAAAGAAATTTAGAGTAACATTGTTTCGGCCATATATTTTTTTTTTTACTTATTATTTATATGTATGTTTTTTTTATATAACTATTGTATGTATATGGGGATGTATTTTTTTTTTCTTATTGATGGGGGGAAGTAAATAATTTTTTTTTTATTATTATCTGTTTGTTTAGTGCTGTTCCCTAGCGAAACTCGGAATTATTCCAGTTCTAGGGACAGCGGGAGTAGGATTCAGGGAGGGGGGATTGAAGGTTAGGGAGTATATATATATATTTTTTTTTTTATTTATGAAATGAATGTTAATAAATTAAATAATAAGTAGTTGAGTTTTCCGTTACCGTACACATACTAATAGACTGTGTCCCTACTTAGGCATTTTTGACTTGATTTAAGACATTGGTCGAACCCCCGTTAGAGTAATTCTGGGTTGCTTACACACGTGCCTGGGGTTTAAGCTACGTTACCCACCCAGTGTGTGATAACTTGGTTCCTGCGGTCAACCGGTGGTCTGGTGGTGGCAGCGATACTGACTAGGAACTGGACTTGCCTTTGTATGATTTTTTTTCATGGTATTCGCAAGGCAAGTTCAGTCCTCAGTCCTTTTTTTTTTCCAGACCGGGTTGATCAAGTATAGGATAGATTGTCATACACTGGTGTGTTATTTTTTTTTATTGTAAAAGGCCGTGTTTTTTTTATCCTCCTCCAGTAAAGTAAGGGGGATAAAAATAGCAGCGTTACACACACACACACAAAATAGCAACAAGACACACACAGACCATTATATTATCTAGTATATTATTCTGTATGTATTATTATTCAGGTCGTCTGTGGGTGCTGCTGTGTTGGACTGTTTACAACTGGAGAAGGGACTCACCAAGGCAACCTGACAACAACATTCTGATAGATACCCATCACTTATGACTTAGTGTTGAAAAGTAAACCAACCAACCCACCCACCCCCTTCTTCCCTCCCTTGTCACACACACACACACAAAATCTGTCTCTGTCTCTCTTTCTGTCTCTGTATCTGTCTCTCTCTCTCTCTCACACACACACACACACACACACACACTCTGTCTCTCTTTCTGTCTCTGTATCTGTCTCTCACACACACATACACACACTCTGTCTCTGTCTCTCATTTTCTTATTTCCTTTCTCTTCTTCCTATCTTCCTTTTTTCCTTTAACTTTCTTATCTTCCATATTTCCTTTCTTTCTCGTTATCTTATCTTTCATCTTTCCTTTATATCTCTTTCTTATCTTCCTTTACCTTTCTCACTTTCTTTTTTACATCTTTCCCCAACCCCTTTCATTTTTCTCTTCCTTTTTCCTTTCTTTATTTCTTCTCTACATCTTTCCTTCCCCTCTCTCTCTTCTCTCTATCCTTCCCTCCTTCATCACCCTCTGTCTATCATTTTTTTATTATTTTCTCCTCCCCTCCTCCTTTAAATCCCCGTGCCGTTCTTGTCATAACAGATGCCAAAGTGAAAAAATATATACAGTGTTCCTTGAATGTTGAAAAGTGAACCATAAACACGATATGCATAATGTTAGATGTTGAAAATTGAGTCGGCAAAAAGTTGATGATGTGTTTGGTGTTGAAAATTGAGTTAAACATAAAATAATATAAAATGATGTGTTTATTATTGAAATTTAAGTTGGCAAAAAGTTGACGATGTGTTTGGTGTTGTTGAAAATTGAGTTGAAAAGAAAATAATATAATATGATGTGTTTATTGTTGAAATTTGAGTTGGAAATAAGTTGACGATGTGTTTGGTGTTGTTGAAAATTGAGTTGAAAAGAAAATAATATAATATGATGTGTTTATTGTTGAAATTTGAGTTGGGATGAGATTGTGTGTTTCAATATTGACACTTTGGTTCGTGTTGAAAAAGAAATTGATTATGTGTTTTATGTTGATATTTAGGTTAGAGTGGAATTACTAATGTGTTTGGTGTTGACATTTAGGTTGGAAAGATTGTTGTGTGTTTCTTGTTGACAATTTATAGGTTAGGAAAGAATGTGTGTTCGGTGTTGAACTATTTAATTAGAAAGAAATTGATGATGTGTTTGATGTTGAAAGTTGAGTTGAAAAGAGGTTGTGTGTTTTGTTTTTGACACTTTGGTTAGGAAGGAAGGAAGGAAGGGTGAGGTTGATGTTGAAATTTGGTAAGGAAGGAAGGGTGAGTTTAATGTTGAAATTTTGTTAGGAAGGAAGGAAGGAAGGAAGGGTGAGGTTGATGTTGAAATTTGGTTAGGAAGGAAGGAAGGAAGGGTGAGGTTGATGTTGAAATTTGGTTAGGAAGGAAGGAAGGAAGGGTGAGGTTGATGTTGAAATTTTGTTAGGAAGGAAGGAAGGAAGGGTGAGGTTGATGTTGAAATTTGGTTAGGAAGGAAGGAAGGAAGGGTGAGTTTAATGTTGAAATTTGGTTAGGAAGGAAGGAAGGAAGGGTGAGTTTAATGTAGGAATGAATGAAGGAAGGAAGGGTGAATTGGATGCTGAAATTTGGTTAGTAAGGAAGGAAGGAAGAGTGTGTTTGGTGTTGAACTTTGGATTTGATAAGACTCTGATAATGTGCCTGCATGGTGGTGTTGACTTTTGAGTTGGAATAAAATTGATGATGTGTGTTTGATGTTAAGATTTTACTTAATTAAAAGATTTTATAGTAGTGTTTGGTGTTAATATTTGTATTATGAAGAAATTATTGATGTGTAATTCAGTAAGAGATATATTAAGTTAGGTTAGGTTAGGTTAGGTGTCAATAAGTCGTAGATTGGTTAGGTTAGTAAGATTTAGTGTGTGTTAGGTTAAGTTAGGTTAGGTTAGGTTAGATATCATTAAGACGTGGGTTAAGTTAAGCTAGGTTAGGTTGGATTAGGTTATGTGTCAGAGGCTTCATTGGGAGTTAGTTGGTGTGTGTTTGTTTGTGTGTGTGAGTCGAAAGAAATATATATATTTTTTCATAGTGTCAGGTTATATGATACTTATGTGTGTGTGTGTGTGTGTGTTGCCTGACAGTTGTAAATTAATGGGTGTCAAGTGTAAGGTAAGAAGTGTCAAGTGTCAGCTAAGTAAAATGTTTAAAAAGATGTATCAATAAAGTGTCAAGTGAACTGTCAAATGGAAGGTGTCAACAGCTGAAATAGGAACGTCAAAAAGTAGGAGTGAGGTCAAGTGTCAAGTGAGGTGTCAAGTGTCAAGTGAGGTGTCAAGTGTTGTAAAAAATGAAGCATCAAGAAAGAGGAGTGAAGGTGTCAAGTGTCAAGTGAGGTGTCAATCATTAAGGTGTCAAGTGTCAAGTGTCAAGTGAGGTGTCAAACATTAAGGTGTCAAGTGAGGTGTCAAGTGAGGTGTCAAGTGTCAAGTGAGGTGTCAAGTGTCAAGTGAGGTGTCAAGTGTCAAGTGAGGTGTCAAGCATTAAGGTGTCAAGTGTCACACGGCAAGGGTATTACACCTGGGGTCACAATAGCTTTACTATATAAATAAATGTATGTATGTATGTATGTACTGTATGTGTGTCAGATGTTAGACTTAATTAAAATAGGTGTCACTTTGGTCTGGCACACTTTGTTGTACCGAGTGTCACATGTATTATGCTAGTCAGTGTGTTAGGCTAGTCAGTGTGTCAGACTAGTCAGTGTGTCAGGCTAGTCAGTGTGTCAGACTAGTCAGTGTGTCAGGCTAGTCAGTGTGTCAGACTAGTCATGTTGTCAGACTAATCATTTTGTCAGACTAGTCAGTGTGTCAGACTAGTCACTTTGTCAGACTAGTCATGTTGTCAGACTAATCATTTTGTCAGACTAGTCAGTGTGTCAGACTAGTCATGTTGTCAGACTAGTCACTTTGTCAGACTAGTCAGTGTGTCAGACTAGTCACTTTGTCAAACTAGTCATTTTGTCAGACTAATCACTTTGTCAGAGTTTCAGGCTAGTCACCATGTGAGGGTAGTCAGCATGTGAGGGTAGTGAGTGTGTGAGGGTAGTGAGTATGAGACAGTGGGTTGAGTTGTGTTTGTGTTTCATCTCAGGTTCATATGCAACAACACATGAGTTTGGAGATGACAGTGTAACCTTACAATGGTTCCTGTCAACAATACCAACAGCATTTTTACCATGTACAGTTGGCTTCACTCCCGCGTTTCTCCCCTGTCGTTGCCAATGTTGGGCCAGTCAGAAATTCGAATCCCGATTCACAAGTTAAAAAATTCGAAACATTCATCTCTTTCACTATAAGGATATGAATGTTTCGAATTTTTTAACTTGTGGATCGGGATTAGTTAATCAACTAAAACCCTCATGAACGATGTGGCCCACTCCTTGTCATATCAGTGAGTAGAGTAGGTATAGGTAGGGGGTGAGGACGTGTGATGTTTTACCTTGTGTGATGTTTTACCTTGTTGTTCAGAGTTTATACATTAGAGTGTGTGCAGGTAACCCCACACCATCACTACCACTACCTACAAGGGCTCTGGGGAACACCACAAATATACAACTCTCTTCCTAATGCTGCTTGTTGTCATTGATTCTCTGAGGGGTAATATGGTGTTATCAAACATAAAGGGTACCTACAGGTTCCTTCTTAAGGACCCTGTGATTATGTGTGAAACTTGGAGGCTTCTGATTCCTCCTGACCATGCCACGAAACAAGCTCCTTCCATATAGGTGTGTGTGTTTCGTGGCAATATTTGAAGGACTTGTTTATCTCCAATTTTCTGACTTCACAACAGGGTCCCTTAATGTGCTAAATTACACACCTCATCAAATATAAACAGTAGAATAGCATCCACATGTTTTACCATCTTACCCCTTCAATATACAAGAAATAGTTATTGTAATTGAGATATACAGTACTTGTATCTACAGTATAGCAATGGGAGGATAATTTTCTCCCACAAGATTGTTCACAAAAAAATAATCAGTGAGGCATTTTACCACTGAAGTAAGGAAGGCAGTTGTTTGTTTGATGGTACAGTCAGTCACGGATTTCAGTTCCGTCTCCTTCCTCTTTCCCTTAAAATACTTGTTTCATGTTCATCCTGTACAGTTACGATCAAAAGTCTTGCATCAGGTGAATGAAAATGCAATACCGGTACTTGAGTTAATCATATGGACCAATATTGAATAAATAGACCAACAACTGTAGTTTCTTATAATTTTTTGGAGAGTGTTTCATTCAATGTTATGGAAGACTATTGGACGTGACTGAACTGTACATTTTAGGAAGAAAACACACAGGCTAATTTATTATTGTTTATTTCGTTTATAATACTCCCCGTTGCACCTGTACACATCAGCACGGCTTCATGAAGTCTTCTTTATAATAATACTTGTACTATCGTAAGAGTTTATAGATGAGCTGATGTAGGGTACTTACTTAACTTGTTACCCTGACCGTACAGTGAGCGATATACACCCTGACCAACCACGTGCCCACATCCCGTTTTCTGTCACTCGAATATTCCATTTTCTGTAACACCTTCCTACCACCTCCCGTTTTCTGTAATACCTTCCTACCACTTCCCGTTTTCTGTCACTCGAGCATTCCATTTTCTGTAATACCTTCCTACCACCTCCCATTTTCTGTCATTCGAGCATTCCATTTTCTGTAACACCTTCCTACCACCTCCCGTTTTCTGTCATTCGAGCATTCCATTTTCTGTAATACCTTCCTACCACCTCCCGTTTTCTGTCATTCGAGCATTCCATTTTCTCTAATACCTTCCTACCACCTCCCGTTTTCTGTCACTCGAGCATTCTATTTTCTGTAACACCTTCCTACCACCTCCCGTTTTCTGTCACTCGAGCATTCCATTTTCTGTAATACCTTCCTACCACATCCCGTTTTCTGTAACACCTGTCTACACCCACCTTTCATCATTTAGATTTTAGCCTGAAAAATGGACTGCCTTCGTCTCTTCTCCCATGTTCGAATCCTTTTATCATTTAGACTTTGGACTGTAAAATAATCTCTGCTGCCTTCTTCTCTCATGTTCAAACCCTTACACCATATCCTTTTAGATTCCACATGCATATCATTTTATACTCTTGAGTTGAATAAAAATGTGTTGTGTTGTTGTTGGTCAGGATGTTTGTTGTTTCTTCTCATTCCACGGGGCCTCATTCAACACTATTATTATTATTACTAGTACTACTATTACTACTACACATATCTGATCACACATTTTATCACTCATATATTATTATACAGTATATATTGTATATTTTATCAATCATAACTTTTTATTATGGTACTTTTTATGCATCAAATATTATTATACAGTATATATTGTATATTTTATCAATCATAACTTTTTATTATGGTACTTTTTATGCATCAAATATTATTATACAGTATATATTGTATATTTTATCAATCATAACTTTTTATTATGGTACTTTTTATGCATCATATATTATTATACAGTATATATTGTATATTTTATCAATCATAACTTTTTATTATGGTACTTTTTATGCATCAAATATTATTATACAGTATATATTGTATATTTTATCAATCATAACTTTTTATTATGGTACTTTTTATGCATCAAATATTATTATACAGTATATATTGTATATTTTATCAATCATAATTTTTTATTATGGTACTTTTTATGCATCAAATAGTGTTTTTATATAACTTAGAGAGAGTGTGATTGTGTGTCGTGGGAGCATAATCATATAATAGTACCGGCCACTGCCACCAGAGAACACCACCATCACTGCCAATGGCCTTATACCAACCTACCCTCATTATATAAACAAACTATGTCATGTCAGATACTGTTTCACCTGTACAGTCACGAGCTTATGTCCTGTTGTGTCCCGTGAATGCATTGTCTACCATCAAACCAATCATTTTACAGTGTGTGTGTGTGTGTGTGTAAAAGTGAGTCATTGGAGTGTGTGTGTGCGTGTGTGTGTATAAAAAAGAGTGTATGTGTGTGTATGTGTATGTGTGTATAAAAAAGAGTGTATGTGTGTGTATGTGTGTGTATGTGTGTATAAAAAAAAAGTGTATGTGTGTGTATGTGTGTATAAAAAAGAGTGTATGTGTGTGTATGTGATATTTACAAACACCAACCAACACGAACAATAGCTATAGTTTTCTGTCATTGTTGTTGTTGTTTGGTTTTAAAGGTGTTGCAGGACTCTTGATCGTGACTGTACATCAACCAATTAATTACTGACTAGTCACCAACCCACCCATAGTAAAGGACAACAGGTCTCATCTCCCTCAATAAACAGACAATAATTCCTGTGAGTCTGTTTCTCATTGTATTCAAACACTTTAACTTATTCGTGGAAACTTTAACATCTACTTATTTATGACAGGAATAATTATACAGTTGGCTACATGAATTCTTACACAGGCTATATGTAAAGAGAGGTTATTATTATTGCACAGGCTATATGTAAAGAGAGGTCATTATTCTTACACAGGCTATATGTAAAGAGAGGTTATTATTATTGCACATGCTATATGTAAAGAGAGGTCATTATTCTTACACAGGGTATATGTAAAGAGAGGTCATTATTATTACACAGGCTATATGTAAAGAGAGGTCATTATTCTTACACAGGCTATATGTAAAGAGAGGTTATTATTATTGCACAGGGTATATGTAAAGAGAGGTCATTATTCTTACACAGGCTATATGTAAAGAGAGGTCATTATTCTTACACAGGCTATATGGAAAGAGAGGTCATTCATTATTCTGGAAGTACTGCAATGAATGGTCTACCAAGTGACTCAGTGATCAGCAAAGCAACAAACCAAATAATAATAATGTTGTATTGAAGTTACATAGTCATACAAAACAAAAAAACAAACCCTATATTAATAATGTTGTATTACAGTTACATAGTCTTACATTACAAAACAATAAACCTAATATAATGTACACTCGTGATACGTAATCCCTGACCAGAGACGAATGGCAGACACCACACACACACACACACACACACACCCTGCATTCGAACTCAGCCTCTATAGGTGTACTGGGTGGGGGGAAATGAACAATACCAGGTGATTCGAAGCTTTCTGCTCCTCACACTCTGGTCAGAAATTATGTATCACGAGTGTACTGCAGTTTCAAAGTCTTACATATTCTTTTACATGTTTTTAAACCCTAAAAAACAAAAGCATGTGTATCAATTCTTATGTGGCCATCTATACACTCCCACCAACACTTTCTCGTTTGTGATAACATTTTCATATTCCACTCCCCCCCCCCCCCCTCCAAGAAATAAATATTTGAAAACAATTTATGATGAAATGTTTTAATTTCCATATTAATTATTATTTGTGATTTGTATGTATGTACTTTTTTTTTATCTGAAGGCGTTAATGTAGTGTTTGTTGGTGATTAATCTGGAGCACGTGTTTCCTCCAAACTATTAACCCCTGCAGTCCGGCTGACGTGTTATACCGTCAGTACGTGCAGTCCGGCTGACGTGTTATACCGTCATAGCTATAAGATGTACAGTCGTGGTCAATAATAATCATCCACTTATGGGTATCTCAAACAATTTACTGTCTAATGTTTTCACGATCACATATGATGTTATTGTTTTATGTAGTGCGAATCTGTGGGTATTAAATTAAAAGATGGTTTTTAACTTATTTATTGGAAAGTTTATCATCTAAGGAACAGAGGGAAGCTGTCAAACTCTTACCTGAGTTACTCCTATATGGATTATTATTATTATTGACCACGACTGTATATAACCAGATTTTTCTTGCATTTTCTACTTGTTCAACTGTACATGGAAAGTTGAATAGTTGGTCGTTGATCAGTTTACTAAATAAATCAGTTTTAGGATAAATAAAGTCAGTCATATGATATTAAATTTTAATTATTTATTAATTCTTTAGTTTATTTATATAGTTTATTTTTCCTCATTGAAACCCTTTACATTACTTTTGATTACATTTATTCTTATTTTATATAATATTATTTTTTTTTAATATGTTTGTTTATTAGATTTATTTATATAGTTATTATTCATTCATTCATTTATTTATTTATTTATTTATTCATTTGTTTATTTATATATTTATTTATTTATTTATTTATCATTTATTAATTAATTTATATATTTATTTATTTAATTTATTAATTAATTTATTTATCATTTATTAATTAATATATTAATTTATATATTTATTTATTTATTTGTTTATCGTTTATTAATTTATTTATATATTTATTTATCTAATTTATTAATTAATTTATTTATCATTTATTAATTAATTTATATATTTATTTATTTATTTATTATATTTTTCGTAATTTACACGATTGATTACTCGCAAATGAATCCTCCTAAATGTATCGTGAAACAGAACTCCACCCAGTAACGCTTAGATCATCTGTTTCCTGGAGTAGTTTGGAGGAATCAGCAGCCTTCCAATTTATTAAAGTGAAATTCATTCATCCTTGAATTATTTATTTTTTATTTTTTATTTATTGACTACCAGTATATATATATTTTTTTATTTATTAATTAAGGAATGTATGTATTTTTATATTAATTCGATATATATGTGTTTATTTATATTTATTTATTAAGGAATGTATGTATTTTTATATTAATTCGATATATGTGTTTATTTATATTTATTTATTAAGGAATGTATGTATTTTTATATTAATTCGATATATATGTGTTTATTTATATTTATTAATTAAGGAATGTATGTATTTTTATATTAATTCGATATATGTGTTATTAATTACGTTATTATCATAGAGTATAATATTATGGTAGATATGTGTATGGTTATAGATGGAAGAGTTAATAAATAAAGAAGGAAAGAAGAAGGTGGAGGAGGAAAGGTAAATGGTGGATAGAGAAAGTGGAAGAGAGGAGGGAGAGAAGAACAGGGAGTTTGGGTGGATAAAAGGAAGAGAAAGAGAAGGTTTGAGTGGATAAAGAAAGTGGAACACAGTTTGAATAATAATAATAATAACAATAATAATAATAATAATAATAATAATAATAATAATAATAATAATAATAATAATAACAATAATAATAATAATAATAATAATAATAATAATAATAATAATAATAACAATAACAATAACAATAATAATAACAATAATAATAATAATAATAATAATAACAATAATAATAACAATAATAATAATAATAATAATAATAAGAGAGTGAAATTGATCCTTCAAGAATAAGATAGTAATAAGGAACTACTATATATATACAACCCAGGAAAACCAAACTACAAGGTTACTAAAACAACTTAAATATATCAGTAAATCTCAAAGAAGGAAGGAGAGGGTGGAGTAGGGTTTTGGTGGGTTGAGAAGTGAGGGAAGGTGGTGTGGGGTTGAGAAGTGAGGGAGTGAGGTGTGGGGTTGAGAGGTGAGGGAGGGAGGTGTGGGGTTGAGAGGTGAGGGAGGGTGGTGTGGGGTTGAGAAGTGAGGTAGTGAGGTGTGGGGTTGAGAAGTGAGGGAGTGAGGTGTGGGGTTGAGAGGTGAGGGAGGGAGGTGTGGGGTTGAGAGGTGAGGGAGGGTGGTGTTGGGGGGTTGATAGGTGAGGGACACAGGTTGGATAAATACTATATAATTATGTTCTCTAACTAATCTAACTAAGAGGTGTATGGGTACTGTAATGGCAACTTGCTACAGTAAACCAACATGACAATAATTGTGATTTAATCAGTTATGTTGATCACGTTCCATTAACACCTCGTACTGTTCACATGTCTTGGTGTTCATCGCTAATTTGAAAGGGATGTATTCCATTTTCAGCTTCTTCTACTTCTTGAAATGGTTAATTTATACGACCCGACAAATTGTATTTTTTAAGCAGAATTAATAATACAGAAAAGATGCTATATAGCGGCGTTCAGTACAAACTATTTTTTTGCCTTTCAGATCATTGGTTCTCCCCGTGTTGAGGTTAATTCTTTGTCATTAGCAAATTTACTACCGTATACATTATAAGTAATGGTCCAAACTGGCTATTTTCATTATACATGGATAAGCCAGGTTAGATTTAGATGGGTGGGGTTTGGGGGAGTGTTTAGATGTTGTTGTTGTTGTTGTTTTTGTTGTTGTTGTTGTTGTTGGTTAGATGTAGTCATAAGTGTTTGGTTTCTTACCCACCTGTATGGTAATGACGCCACTATTTACCATCTGTGGGGACAACATAGGGAGTTGAGTTTGGGATGGGGGAGAGGGACTGTGTCGTACTAATGTAGGGGATGAACCAGATACTGAAGTGGACGGGTTAGGAGTTGTTAAGTCATTACAACTATGAGGTGTGACAGAGGCAGTCCTGGGGTGGATTGGGAAGACCTCAGTGCCACAATTAACATCCGGGAACTCTGGGATGTTGTCGTTCCTCTGGACAGGAATAACCACAGTGCTGGCAGAGGTGGTCTTGGAGCCTCGAGGGGATGGTACTGGGAACTTCTTAGGAGGCCTCGTCTGTGTACGTGTTCGTGTCCGTGGTTGTAGGTGATTCTGAGACTGTGAGTGTGTGTGTTGTGATGTTGGTAGGTGAGTGGCTGGTACCTCCTGGTCAGTGTCAGAGTCAAGGGTGTCATTGAGTGTAATGTTGAGGTGATGTGGTGAAGGAGGTCGACTTTCATCCTCTGATGTGTCACCAGCTGGTCCTCCAAGGTTCATTACTTCTAGCTCATCTTCTGACTCCTCTTGCTCTGAGTATGACTTGTCCCTGGCTGTGACGGAAACAATGACAGGTACAGAGGCAGGGGTGAATTTATCTGTCAGAGGAAGAGTGAGGCCACTTCTGTTCCACCCTGCCTTCACGTCGTCTTGTTCCTTCAGGTGTGATCTATCTTGTTCAGCCATTTCCTCTGTAATGGATTGCTGCTGTGTCACATCCTTGTCCAGCACAGCCTGATGCTCTACAACAACAACTTGCTGTTGCACATTTTGTCCTGTTGTTACTTTTCTATTAGATACAGCCTGCTTCTTTGGAACAGCCCCAGATGATGGTGTGGGCACTTCAAATGAAGAGTTGTTGGGTTGAGGAACAGGACTAGGGCGACCCCGGGAACAAGCATCCCATAATTCAATAGATGCAGCCTGGTCGTGTCTGAGTGGAGGGAGGCCAAGGGACTCTGGGAGGTCAGGAGTGGTGGCTTCTTCATTTTTAAGACAACTGTAGGGAACCATAACATGTTGTGGAGAGTCACTATGGTCATCAGAGTCTTGTGGGAGTAGACGTGGTAAGTCCTGTTGTAAGGCTGTCATGATACGGGACTTGGCTTCCCTCACTAACCCAGGTTTCACTGCATCCTCTTCCCCAGGTGTCTTTGGAAGGGGTGAAGTAGGGTGTGAGGGAACTAGGACTGGTGTACCTGGGTTGGATATCTGGTCGTATCGATGGATTCGTTCTAAGATGCTTGGTACCACATCTTGTCCTGCTGCCACAACCACTGGCATCACTTCTGTCACTGGTGTAATCAGTGGTCTCTCCAGTTCCTCACCTGCTACACCTCTATCAGTCTCACCTGGACTCCATGCAGGCGTCTGGGGCTGGTGGCGAGCAAAACTGATAGCTGGAGCAGACTTGTTCCTCACCAGTCGACGTTTCTTAGTAGCTGTGTTGTGTGAAGTAGAGGCAATGGTGGCAGCATCGTCACTCTCACGTTCACTGTTGGCTTCATAATAGTTGACCTTAGACTTGACACCACCTGTTGGCATGTCCATCTCTGAGTGTGTGGTGGCACAGGAACAAGCTCCAGGACATTCACACTCAGCCTCATCACGTTGTCCACCACGCTGTCCTCCTCGAAGTAACATGGCCTTCCTTGTCCTCACAGTTCCCCGAGTGATACTACTGCCACCAGATCCACTTCTCATGTGTCTGCCACGTACAGCTGGAGCAGCTGGACGTCTAGCAGCAGCTGTAGCTCTAGTACGGGGAACCTCAGTCTCTCTCTCATCACGAGATATACGGTGGAACATCTCTCTGGCTGCTCGTAGTCGGTCTGTAGGTGTCAGATCATGGTCGTGATCCAGGCTGGTCTGAGTACTTTCACTCACCTGGATGGTGGAGGCAGGAGCAGCACCAGAAGTGGTTGGAGCGGCAGTAGCAGCAGTAGCAGCAGTAGCAGCAGCAGCAGTAGTCTCAGGGGGCTGCCTAACTGGGGTCTGATTACAGCTGGACTGCTGCATAGCATCTTCATATGATGGTGGTGCTGAGTCCTCTCTCTTGGCAAAACGACGGGTGGTAGATGTCTTCTTACGTCTGCGACCACCCTTCTTTAGTAACCTACGACCAGCGATGCCTGCAGGGGTAAGGACCCGTGGGGTACTGGTTCCTGGAGTAGAGACACCAGAAGAGTCGTAGTCGAAAGAACGGACTGAAATCTGTGGAGAACTGATGGCTGGCTGGATGGGACGGAAGGCTGGTAATGGTGAGTCAATACCTTCTGGTGCCTCAGTGATTGTCTCTGGTGCAATACTGACTCCATGTCCTGGGCCTCGTTGTACATCAGGGTGAGGTGACGAAGGTAATGATGACCGTCGTACATGTCCTTGTTGACTAGTCTCAGGGGCACGTGACTCCAAGCCTCCTACAGGTACTCCAGGCCGTCCACCACCACTCCTGTTGACACACACACACACACCAGCAGGTAAGGTCACATTTTAAGGGGAGGATATACTATAGGTCTGACATTTTTGGAGATTATGATTCCTCCAAACAATTCTAGACAACAGGATACCATTATTTTTCTTCATCTGGGTCTGTTTTCTGGCATACTTTGGAGGAATCAAGGCACTGTAATGTACCAAAAGTAAAGTCTCACACTGAGGCAATACTACCTTATACTTATATCAACACGACACTTACCCTATATTTATATCAAGGGTATCTTATATTCACATCAACATTAATATACTGTCACATCCAATACTGCTACATCAACATCCAATAACACGGTCTTGAAAATTATGTGAAACTATTGTTATTGTTGAACTCTGTAATGTTGGTGAAAATGAAGCGAACTTATGCTGGCAACTGTACATGTAGTGTGAAAACCCTGTAACACAAATTTACACAATGTCATATTATCTTACACTCACCATGGGTTAGCAAAGCCACTGGCATTCCAGAGAACCACTTCCATGCCTTGCTCTAGGTCAAGGGAAGCGTGTCTGGTCCGTAGGGGTCTGTCTCCCCCACCCTGGTTAGCTGTCGTCTGTCCCATACCAGCTCCCCCTCCCTCCGTCAGTTTGTCAGGTACCCAGGCTGTCACTCCACCAGGACGTCTAACCAGCTGACAACACAACACCAACACATGGAAATTAGACATGAGGATAATTATTCCCTTTAGATCTGAGCCATGTACTCATTCAGTTCTATAAACATCCTTTATTTCCTTCTATTTCCATCGTGCTTGCTACCCCACTTCTCTATCTATCACGTTCCATCAACTGTCCCTCTTTTCCTTTCATATCCTGGGTGTTTTCTGTCCCACCTCTCTATCCTTCAACTGTCCCTCTTTTCCTTCCATATCCTGGGTGTTTTCTGTCCCACCTCTCTATCCTTCAACTGTCCCTCTTTTCCTTTCATATCCTGGGTGTTTTCTGTTCCACCTCTCTATCCTTCAACTGTCCCTCCTTTCCTTTCATATCCTGGGTGTTTTCTGTTCCACCTCTTTATCTATTTATTTATCACCTTCTCCCTCACCCTACATGGTCTTCCAGGCATCTTCTTCTATCATCATCATCATTTTTTTCTTTTTTGCCATACCTTGTCTCTTATTATATTGCATTGAGTTGTGTTACATTGTGTTGTGTTGTGTTGTGTTATGTTATTTTGTGTTGTGTTGTGTTGTGTTATGTTGTGTTGTGTTGTGTTGTGTTATGTTGTGTTGTAATGTCTTGTGTTGTGTTGTGTTGTGTTATGTTGTGTTGTGTTGTGTTGTGTTATGTTATGTTGTGTTGTAATGTCTTGTGTTGTGTTGTGTTATCTTATTTTGTGTTTTCTTGCCTTGTGCTGTGTTGTGTTGTATTGTCTTGTCTTACCTTACATTGTGTTGTGTTGTGTTGTGTTTAAGGATGCAACACTATTTATTTGCGACCCACTCACTCACCCACTCACTTACTCAAACACCCACTCATCCACCTACCAACCTATCTACCTACCTACTCACCAACCAACCCACCCACCTAATCACTCACTCACAAACCTACCCAACCTACTCACTCACTCACAAACCTACCAACCTATCTATCTATCTACCTACTCACCAACCTACCCACCCACCTAATCACTCACTCACAAACCTACCCAACCTACTCACTCACTCACAAACCTACCAACCTATCTATCTATCTACCTACTCACCAACCTACCCACCCACCTAATCACTCACTCACAAACCTACCCAACCTACTCACTCACTCACAAACCTACCAACCTATCTATCTATCTACCTACTCACCAACCAACCCACCCACCTAATCACTCACTCACAAACCTACCCAACCTACTCACTCACTCACAAACCTACCAACCTACCTACTCACCAACCTACCCACCCACCTAATCACTCACTCACAAACCTACCCAACCTACTCACTCACTCACAAACCTACCAACCTATCTACCTATATACCTACTCACCAACCAACCCACCCACCTTGAGATTGTTGCCAGAGAGTATAAGTTTAATCACGTCTTCGTAGTCTGGAGGAGGTTCATAAATTGGAGGGTCATCGGCTGCAGCGTCGAATATCTCAACCCCATCTGACAGAGAGGCTATAGCAGAAGAGGAGAAGAAACAGAAGATGAAGTGGTTTAGTTAGTTAGTTAGTTAGTTAGTTAGAAGGGAGTGTTTAAGTAGAGTGACAGTGAGAAGAGGGTGTAAGAGGATAAGGATACAATATAACCCACTCTGACACATAATGATTAGCCCACTCTGACACATACAACATACAATATAACCCACTCTGACACATACAACATACAATATAGCCCACTCTGCCACATACAACATACAATATAGCCCACTCTGACACATACAACATACAATATAGCCCACTCTGACACATACAACATACAATATAGCCCACTCTGACACACTGTTGTTTTCCAAGGGTTAACAACTGACCTCTCTTGACCTTTGACCTCTGACTTCTCTTGACCTTTGACACTGACCTCTCGTGTTGACTGGGCCTCGTCGTTCTCTGCTACCTGCTCCATGTTGTACACCAGTCTTAAACATGTATGATACCAACCCGAAGATCACCAATACCAATACTGTCATACGGTATGGTAGGGTATGGTAGGGTGTGGTAGGGTATGGTAGGGCAAGGGTGGTAGGGGTTGTAGGGTGATAAGAGAAAAGAAAAGAGACAATTATATTATAACAATGATAATAACATAAAAAAAAAAAATGTAATAATAATAATAATAATAATAATAATAATAATAATAATAATAATAAAAATAATAATAATATTAATAATAATAATAAAACTAATAATAATAATAATAAAAATAATAATAATAATAATAATAATAATGACTCTACGAGGAGTAAGAAATAATATTATTAGTGTTGATGATGACATAACACACACACACACACACACAACACAACACACAACACAACACACACACACACACACACAACACAACACAACACAACCCTTTAATTAACTCACGTATGAATGATGAGAGAAGGAGAACACCAGACCACCCATGCGACGTGTTGTGGAAAAAGTTACTCTTCTGTGGGAAATAATAGTTGGGTGTACTCTGATACCACCAGGCTGCGTCCTCTGGGGTGAGGGACTTGTTGCCAGGCCCCATGACATAACAGGAAGCGGGTTCATCACTGTTGTCCCCGCAGTGGTCGAACCCATCGCATCTTAGCATCTTGGGTACACAGCGATGATTCTGGCACATTAAATCCGTCAGGGAGTAGCAGCCTGGTGGGGAAAGGGGGAGAGGGGAAAGAGAGAAGAGAAGATGAGGTTATGGTGGGGAAAGGGGAGAGGGGAAAGAGAGAAGTTAAATGTTGTGGGAGGGTGAGAAGAAGGTGGGGAAAGGGGGAGAGGGGAAAGAGAGAAGTTAGATGTTGTGGGAGGGTGAGAAGAAGGTGGGGAAAGGAGGAGAGGGGAAAGGGGGAGAGAAGATGAGGTTATGGTGGGAAGAAAGTGGGGAAAGGGGGAGAGAAGATGAGGTTATGGTGGGAAGAAAGTGGGGAAAGGGGGAGAGGGGAAAAAGAGAAGTTAGATGTTGTGGGAGGGTGAGAAGGAGGAGGAGGAGGAGGAGGAGGAGGAGAAAAGTTGGGGAGTGGTTGGTTGGTTGGTTGGTGGAAGGAAAGAAGTTATAATACGGTTGTGGTGTAGCCTGGTGGTGGGTTGGTTGCTTGGTAAAAGAGAAGAAGAGGTTATAATGGTATTTAGTTTTTATATTTTTGTCTGGTTGGTTGGGTGGTTGGTTGGTGAAAAGAAAGAGGTTATGGTAAGTTTTTGGTTTAGTCTGGTGAGTAGGTGGGTAGGTTAGTTGGTGAAAGGGAAGAGGTTACTTTTGGACACACACACACACACACACACACACACACACACACACACACACACACACACACATAAAAAAACTTCCTTAATTAAGCCACATTTACACATAGACGCACACACAGAGAGTAAAACAGCACACAGTCACAGCCTCGTCACACACACACACACACACACACACACACACACACACACACCAATCAACTAATCACGGTACTCACTGCCAAGGTAACTGAATGTAGTGTAAGCAATAGCCAACTTGGAATCCTTCGAGAAAGCCCCCTTCAATCTCACATAAAACCCTGAGTCGACTGCAGCCACGTGTTCTCTTATCTTGGTCCCTCCTTCGTCGCCTGCTGCCCTCACTACACCTCCTGGTCCTGCTCTTGTTGTTGTCTCTGCTGTACCTCCTGCTCGTACTGTCTCTAGCAGATAGTCCTCACTGGTTATGCCTTGTCGAATCTCAACTTGGGTACCTGGGACTGGGAGTTGGTTTGTTGGTGTTAGTAGATGTGGAAGGTTCTCTCTCTCTCTCTCTCTCTCTCTCTCTCTCTCTCTCTCTCTCTCTCTCTCTCATACACTAACTCATATTCTCAAACTGTCACACACACAAACACACACACACACACACCCTCGAATTGGACCACTTTAATAGAGGAGTGTATTTTGATTACACACAAACACACACAAACACCCCCCCCACACACACACACACACAGACACACACACACACACACACACCTACTTACTTACCCATTTCCTCAAACTGAACAACTTTGATGGATACGTGAGATTTGAATGCATAGTTGTGTGGAGGTTGTATTATCCACACACAATCGTACAGGGTCAGGTTTGTCTTGCCCTTAGCCATGTTCATCATTGTTATTGTTCCGCCGAAGTTAGTCACGAAGCCTCCACAGTCTGGGGGGTGGGGGAAGAAGGTGGGGAATGGGGGAGGGTGAAGGAGGAAGTGAGGGAGGGTGAGGAGGAGGGTGGGGACAGGGGGAAGAAGGTGGGGAATGGGGGAGGGTGAGAAGGAGGTGGGGAATGGGGGAGAGGAGGGGGAGATTTATATCTTGGCCAAAAATCATCACCGTTTCTCTTCTAAATGCCAATATAATTTTAGATACACATTTGCAGTGTTTATATGTGTTTTATATATGTGTTTATTTATGTGTATATGTGTGTATATGTGTTTATATGTGTTTATATGTGTTTTATATGTGTGTATATGTGTTTTATATGTGTGTGTATGTGTTTTATATGTGTTTATATGTGTTTATATGTGTTTTATATGTGTTTATATGTGTTTATATGTGTTTTATATGTGTTTATATGTGTGTTTATATGTGTTTATATGTGTGTATATGTGTTTATATGTGTTTATATGTGTTTTATATGTGTTTATATGTGTGTATATGTGTTTTATTACATTACATTACATTTATCACATAGACAACATGATATATATAATGAGGAAGTCCATTCATCTTCATCTTAAAAAAGAAATGATGATAATAATAATAATAATAACAAAAAAAAAAAAAATACCAGAAAAAAAAAAAAAAAATAATAATAATAATAATACCTTAAAAAAAATAATACCAGAAAAAAAAATAATAATGTGGATAGACTTACCTGTACTGGCCGGAAGGGAGGCGATGCTACCTGTAATTAACCAAGGAAAAGGTATAATATCGTATGTAAACAAAAATAAAAAAAAAAATAAAAAAAAAGAAAGAAAATGTGTCGTACCGTTACTGTGCCATCGTAAACACCATCATCATTACACACACACACACACACACACACACACACACACACACACACACACACACACACACACACACACACACACACACACACAGCACTACATGAGATGGCATAACACACCATAACACCACAGCAAACTTACTAACTGTTATATTACATCACTATAATACACACAACATAACACAAAATACCATAACACGACACAACATAACAACACACAACACCACACCACAACACAACACACCACCACACAACACTCCACCACACACACACAACACCAAACTAAAACAACACAACACTCCACCACACAACAACACCACACAACACAAACCTCCACACCACAACACACACAACACAACACAACACTCCACAACACTCCACCACACAACAACACCACAACACACACACACACACACACACCACACTCCACCACACAACAACAACACCACAACACACACACCACACAACAACACAACACACACACACACACACACACCACACTCCACCACACAACAACAACACCACAACACACACACCACACAACAACACAACACTCCACCACACAACAACACCACACTCCACCACACAACACAACACTCCACCACACAACAACACAACAACACAACACTCCACCACACAACAACACAACACTCCACCACACAACACACACTCCACCACACACACACACACACAAACCAACACCAACCAACTAACCAACCAACCAATCCTTATTTACAGTACCTTGCCTGACGAAGAAATAATTAAGGTTGAAACCCCTGGCTGTCTCCCCGTTCCCAGAAAACCTGAGAGTAAGGTGATTCCCAGATGATACCAGGATGGGAGGCCGGAACGTATTACCACTGAAGGATACGAGGCGGGTTTTGTTCGTGTCCTCTACCTGTGTGTGTAATAATAATAATAATAATAATAATAATAATAATAATATACGGTTTATTGGTAAATGGCAGCTGAAAATATACATAATACATTTAAAATTATAATAAAATGAGGATGAATGAATGTGTACGTCTATAAATATTTGAGATAAATAATAAATTGATTGTGTGTGTGTGTGTGTGTGTGTGTGTGAAAGAGAGGGGGGAGGGAGGAAGAGGAGAGAGAGAGTGAGTGAGTGTGTGTGTGTGTGTGTGAAAGAGAGGGAGGGAGGGAGGGAGGGAGGAAGAGGAGAGAGAGAGAGAGTGAGGAAGATGAGAATGTGTGTGTGTGTGTGTGTGTGTGTTCAGAGAGAGAAAAATTAATAATAATTAATCATTTACATTATTGTGTATGAAAAATAAATGCTTCACACACACACACACACACACTCTCTCTCTCTCTCTCTCTCTCTCTCTCTCTCACACACACACACACACACACACACACACACACACACACACACACACACACACACACACACACACACACACACACACACACACACACTCACCTCCACTGTGCTCCAAGGTGACAGAAGAAAGTCTAAGAAGTTGACCTTGATCCTGGTATCTTTATGCAGAGCTTCTAAACGATATTCCATCCAGTGATCTTTGGGATAGAGCTCAGGGAAGTAAGGGGATTTGATGTTACCCTGTGTTATGTTACCTTCATCCTTGATATTGTAGTGGTTGCCTGGTGGGAGAGAGAGAGAGGTAGATACAGTAGTTGGTGCTGTTGTTTGGGTTAGTTATAGATAGAGGGTTGATTAGTGGGAGAGAGAGAGAGGTAGATACAGTAGTTGGTGCTGGTGTTTGGGTTAGTTAGATGTTGTGGTGGTTGCCTGGTGGGAGAGAGAGAGAGAGGTAGATACAGTAGTTGGTGCTGTTGTTTGGGTTAGTTAGATGTTGTGGTGGTTGTCTGGTGGGAGAGAGAGAGAGGTAGATACAGTAGTTGGTGCTGGTGTTTGGGTTAGTTAGATGTTGTGATGGTTGCCTGGTGGGAGAGAGAGAGGTAGATACAGTAGTTGGTGCTGGTGTTTGGGTTAGTTATATAGATGTTGTAGTGGTTGTCTGGTGGAAGAGAGAGAGAGAGGTAGATACAGTAGTTGGTGCAGTTGTTTGGGTTAGTTATAGATAGAGGGTTGATTAGTGGGAGAGAGAGAGAGGTAGATACAGTAGTTGGTGCTGGTGTTTGGGTTAGTTATAGATAGAGGGTTGATTGGTGAAAGAGAGAGGAAATGGGTTTAGATAATATATTAATAGAGTATGTGGTTGCCTTCTGGGAGGGAAAGTGGGATGCAACCCAACCCAACCTAACCTAACCTAACCTAACCTAACCTAACCTAACCTGGTAATATATCCACTTACGTTTAGCTATGAGGATGAGTGTGAAGGCGTGGGTATAGCGACGAGCATATAGAAAATCGACAATGGCTTCCCTAGTTTGCGTTGCGAAGGAAAGGCCTCCCTCCTCCACCCCGTCGGTCCCTCCTCCTGTAGAACACACGTCACGACCACCACCACCACCAGCGTAGGGCGGCTCACGTACCCTCACGTAGTCGCATCTGAAGGAGGGGTGAAGGAGTGAGTGAGTGTGTGTGTGTGTATATAATTATGTATGTATAGGTAGAATAGTGTGTGAGTGTGTGTATATGTGAGTGTTTGAGTGTGTGTATATTATGTGAGAGTATGTGAGTGTGTGTATATGTGAGTATATATGTGAGTGTATGTGAGTGTGTGTGTGTGTGTGAATATGCCTCTCAGATTAGTGTATGTGAGTGAGTGTGTATATATATGTGAGTATGTGAGTATATATGTGAGTGTGTGTGTGTGAATATGCCTCTCAGATTAGTGTGAATGAGTGTGTGTGTATATAAATGTGAGAGTATGAGTGTGTGTGTATGTATAACTCTCCCACTCACCTACAAGACCTATCATGTGAACAAGAAGGCAGATGTACGTGTGTGAAGGAGAACTCCAAGTGACACTCCGGACAGGTGAAGAACTCGGCCCCACACCTCAATGGCTGATTCAAGGACAACTCTTCACCCTCCTCTTTTAATTTATCTGAAAATTTATACGTGTGTTATTATTATTATTATTATTATTATTGTTATTATTATTATTGTTATTTTTTTTTTATTTTTTTTTTATTATTATTATTATTATTATTATTATTGTTATTATTATTATTATTGTTATTATTATTATTATTATTATTGTTATTATTATTATTATTATTATTATTATTCCTTCTCTCTTTTCCTTTCTTTTATCTGCAAATTTATACGTGTGTTATTATTATTTTTATTATTATTATTATTGTTATTTTTATTATTGTTATTATTATTGTTATTATTATTATTATTATTATTATTATTATTATTATTATTATTATTATTATTATTATTATTATTATTATTATTATTATTATTATTATTATTATTATTATTATTATTATTATTATTATTATTATTATTGTTATTATTATTATTCCTTCTCTTCCTTCTCTCTCTTCCTTTCTTTATTTATTTCCTTCTATTTCTTTTTCTTTTAGTTCTTTCCTTTGCTTCCTTCCATCTCATCTATTTTATTCACCTCCTTCTATTCCTTCTTCTTAACCTCCTATTCTCTTTCTATCCCTCTATTCCTTCTTATTCTTCTCCTTCTCTTTTTTCTCTCTCCCTCTTTATTTACATCCTCTCCTCTCTTCCTCTCTCTCTCTCTCTCCTCTTCCTCTCTTTATTTACCTACTTCAATTCCTCCTTTATTAACCATACCTGTGTTTATCTCTCTCTCTCTCTCTCTCTCTCTCTCTCTCTCTCTCTCTCTCTCTCTCTCTCTCTCTCTCTCTCTCTCTCTCTCTCTCTCTCTCTCTCTCTCTCTCTCTCTCTCTCTCTCTCTCTCTCCATTAACCATACCTGTGTTTATCTCTCTCTCCTCTTCCTCCTCCTCCTCCTCTTCTTCTTCCCTCATCATCCTGGAGGGGGGGACGTAGGGGGGTCTTATGGTGGGGGTGTTAGGGTGTGTGGTGGGGGTGGGGGGAGTGAAGGCATTGAGGGGCTTTCTCGGAGGGTCGTCGCCCCCTCATTTGACCTTCTGTGTTGGGGAATTAGGTCATCTATTTAATAATTAACACTTCTAACTAATTATCTTTTTATTCTCTTTTTATTCTTTATTCTTTATCAATATTTTTGTTTATTCAATTATTTATATTTTGTTGCTGCTGTTTACTACTACTACTACTACAACAACAATAACAATAACAACAACAACGACAACAACAACTACTACTACTACAACAACCACAACAACAACACCACAACCACAACAACAAACAACAAACAACAAGAATTAGGACACAACCAACCAACCAAGGAACCAAGGAAGGAAGCAAGGAAGGAAGGAAGCGAACCCAAAAAAACAAAACAAGAAACGAGCTGAAACGAACCCCCAACCCACCCACCAACCTGATTCGAACTGAAGAGGAGGGTTGTGGAGGTCTGTGATGATAACGTAAAGGTGTGAGAAGACGTGGGGAGTAAGATGGCAGTGTGATATTACAGCTAATACCTCTGCCCTCGTACCAGCTTCTAGATAATACCTTCGACCATTCATTATCCCACATAAGTCTCCTTTAACGCTATGTACTGGTGATGTCTCTGTTGTTTGTTGTCTCTGTTGTTGTTGTTGTTGTTGTTGTTGTTGCTATCCTTCTTGATGGGACTGGTGTTATGGTAGCAGCGAATACCAATACTGACACCAATACCATTACTGTGGGTACCATTAGACACGATGTTAGTATTATGTAAACAAAATGTACACAATTGTAGTAAAATGTAAACACGTTGTACACAATGGTAGTAAGATGTAAATAAAATGTACACAATGGCAGTAAGATGTAAATATGATGTACACAATGGTAGTAAGATGTAAATATGATGTACACAATGGTAGTAAGATGTAAACACGTTGTACACAATGGTAGTAAGATGTAAATATGATGTACACAATGGTAGTATAATGTAAACACGATAGGCTACACACTAACACTACCACTACAACCAATAGACAGTGTGATAATCAGTGTCAGTATATAAACACACACTACAGGATATTATAGGATGATAGTATATAGTAATACACACTGCGCAGGATGGCCAGTATATAATGTGACAAACTGCGCAGGATATTAGTACGACTTGGACACAGGAATTCTTACACAGGGTATATGTAAAGAGAGGTCATTATTCTAACCCCCCCAAGCCTGTCCCTCTACTTCCACACCCACCAAAACCCCTCCCCCCCTACCCCCAAGCCTGTCCCCCTACTTCCACACCCACCAAAACCCTACCCCCTCCCCCCCAAGCCTGTCCCCCTATTCCGCACCCTCTTAAACGACAGACGGTAAAAACGAAGAAATTTATAGACCGCATCAGAACAGTTACATTTGGTGAGTTTCGTGACGCCAACCAACCAACCAACCAGTGCCTCCTTCATATCTGGGTCGTGTTTGGCTCTATACGACTCAGAGGATTCAAGGACTTACACCCGTAGTTTAAAAAAAAAATTGGGGGAAGAAGGAAGGTGAGCGATGAATTTTTAGTTGTCATTAACACACGTAGTTTTAAAACATTTGAGGGCCCTTACTGGAGCTCTATGAATTCTCCAAACTACTCCAGGCAACAGATTCCCTATTCGAAACACTGAAGCGTGTTGTGGCCTGGATTATTTGGAGGGTTCATAGAGCTCCAATAAGGGCCCTCAATTTTTTTTAAACTACGATTGTAAGGCCTCTGAGACAAGTTGGGATGGGGATTATTTTGGGGTAGAAAATTTTGACGGAGCGTGTCATTCCCTTCCTTCAAGACTTTCAAAATGTTGTGGATGTCTCTCAGGTTATTTTTCTGCACCTTATAAATTATGAAAGTGCTTCTAACCCATATCGACTTATTGTTAATGATGAATGCAGGAAAAGACGAGAAAAGAAAAAGAACAAGACCATACAAGGCTCCTTCCTCAGTCCTCAGTCCTCTGCCCGTAATTTTCCCGATCTGCAGGTCTGTGAAAACATTGGATCCAGTGTCGGATCATAAAAAAAAAAAAAAAAAAAAAAAAAAAAAATAATAATAATAATAATAATAATCATCTTGAAGGACGAGGTTGAAATAAAGATGCCGTCTGAACCTCACCAACTCAAGTTAAATGAGAATTAAATGAGCTACATGTTGATATTTTCAGTTTTTTTCTGATCATGTTTAGTTAAGTATACTCTGGGGAAGTGTGTATGTGTGTGTGTGGGGGGGGGGGGGGAGTGGAAAATCAATATTTGGCACCCTGTATATATATAGGCAAATAAAGGAATGTATTAATAAAACTGAAGGTATGAGTGGTTTTCTTACCTGTACAACGAGACATCTTGGCTGTAAATTTTAGGTGGTCGAGGTTGATTGGTTGGTTGATTGGTTGGTTGATTGGTTGGTTGGTTGGTTGGTTGGTTGATTGGTTGGTTGATTGGTTGTGGTTGGTTGGTTGGTTGGTTGGGTGATTGGTTGGTTGGTTGGTTGGTTGGTTGGTTGGTTGGTTGGTTGGTTGGTTGGTTAGTTGGTTGGTTGATTGTTGGTTGATTGTGGGTTGGTGTGGTTGATTGGTTGGTTGGTTGGTTGTTGGTTGGTTGATTGGTTGGTGGGTGGGTTTGTTTTGGGGTATGGTAGCTTGTTCGAGTTTATAATATTGTGGGTGTGGGTGAGTGAGTGGTATGGAATGAACTATATATATGTCTCCTGTGTGTGTGTGTGTGTGAGTGGGTGGTTGGTGTGAAATAATGGGCTGTGAGTGGGTGGGTGTGTGAAAAGGATGTGCGCGTTTATGTGAGTGGGTGATGTGGAATGGACTGTGAATGAGTGTGTGTGAGAGAGAGTGGGATGGAAAATTGAGAACTGAGAGAAGGGGAGATGACCACACCGTTAGGTATATAATTATTTTGCCCTGAAAGATCATGTAAAAACAGATTATTGATGTGTGTGTGTGTGTTGTGTGTATCAGTGGAAAATTATGAATAGATGTGTGTGTTTGGATGTATAAATTGATGTATGTAGTAGTAGTAGTAGTAGAGTAGTAGTAGTAGTAGTAGTAGCAGTAGCAGTAGTAGTAGTAGTAGTAGTAGTAGTAGTAGTAGTAGTAGTAGTAGTAGTAGTAGCAGTAGTAGTAGTAGTAGTAAGTAGTAGTAGTAGTTGTTGTTGTTGTTGTTGTTGTTCAGTAGACTATTTCACCATTTGTTTTCTTCTAATATATATATAACTTCACTGTTACATCTTCAGCAACACTTGAGTATATAATATATTTGTTAATTTTGTTAGTTGATTAGTTAGTTAGTTAGTTTGAAGTGGCTCCGACGATATGATATTATTTCACCTTGACCGCTGGTGCCAAAAATGTTTGTGTGTGTGTGTGTGTATACGTGTTGATTTGTTGTTACACTAATACACATAATACACACTTTTATAAATACACACTTTTATTAAATCACTCTGTTTGTTTTGTTTTTTTGTTTTGGGCTACTATCTTTCACTCTCACACACTCTCTCTCTCTCTCTTTGTTTCTCTGTCGGTCGGG
>JAWZYT010002580.1:125000-130462 GCA_034508575.1 Petrolisthes manimaculis | reverse complement strand
GTAGAAGGAAAGACTGGAGAGAGGAAAGGAGAGGGAGAGAGAGAGGAAGGGAAAGAAAACTGCAGAGGGAGAGGAGTTAGGGAGAGAGATATAGGAAAGGAGAGTTAGGGAGAGAAGTAAAGGCCTGGGGAGGAAGGGAGGGGAGTAAGGGAGAGAGGAAGGACTGGGGAGTTAAGGAGAGAAGGAAAGGAGGGGAGAGAGAGGAAGGACTGGGGAGTCAGGAGAGAGAGAAGTAAAGAGGGGGCGAGGGAGAGAGGAAGGGAGGGATGGGAGTCAGTGAGTGAAGTAAAGGACTGGCAGGGGTTGAATATAATCTCCTTCATGCATACAGTGTAAGAAAAACCTCACCAGTCTGTCACAAGGCTACTTACTTCACTGTTTGCGATGAGTTAAGGGGGTGGGGGAGTAGGAGACAGGCTTGGGGGAGACTGGGGGGTAAGTGGGAGTAGGGGACAGGCTTGGGGAGGACTGGGGTGTGTGCGGGAGTAGGGGACAGGCTTGGGGGGGATTGGGGGAGGGGGGCGGGAATAGGGGGACAGGCTTGGGGTGGGTAGAAAGCCTGTCCCCCTATTCCCGCACCCCCCTAACCCCCCCATAAAAACCCCAAGCCTGTCCCCTATTCCCACACCCCCTTAAGGGACCTGTGATGTAGTCAGAAAATTGGAGGTTAGTGAGTCCTTCAAACATTGCCACGAAACACACACCTATATTGAAGGACCTTGTTTCGTGGCATAGTCAGGAGTAATCAGAAGCCTCCAAGCCTCATAATTATACGATTACAGGTTCCTTTGAAGGATTGGAGAGCCATGATTCCTCCAAAGTATGCCAGGAAACAGACACATGCAGATTAAGAAAAATAATTGTATCCTGTTGCCTGGAATAGTTTGGAGGAATCATTTTTGCTCCAGATTTATTTACTCAACCAAAACAATGTGCTATTATACACCCCCTTACATGCTGACTACACACACACACATACACACACACTCACACACACACACACACACACATACACACACACACACACACACACACACACACACACACACACAGACACAGACACACAATCACACAGCACACACACACATACACACACACACACACACATACACACACTCAAGGAATGGCTAGGATTTCATGGCTGTCACTCACCCTTCAAGGACGAGGTGGATTCAAGTTGTATCATATTATAACAATTATATACTTTATTTTTGTTTTCATTTCTCTTATTCCATTATTTCGTTATTATAATTTTTTCTACATAATTTTTTCTTTTCATTTTTTTTTTTTTTTCATTTCTCTTATTCCATTTATTCGTCATTATAATTTTTTTTCATATCTTTCTCTCTTTCATTTTTTTGTTTTCATTCCTCATATTCCTTTTTTCGTTATTATATTTTCTTCATATCTTTCTCTCTTTCATTTATTTTTTTTCATTCCTCATATTCCATTTTTTTCGTTATCATATGTTTTCTTCTTATCTTTCACTCTTCCATTTATTTTATTTTTCATTCCTCTTATTCCTTTTCTTCGTAATTGTAGTTTTTCTTCATACATTTCCCTCTTCCATCTCTTTTTTTTTTTTTTGGTCTATCGTCTTCTCTTGTTCGCTTTCATCTTTCATAATAAATAATAAATAAATCTTTAGTGGAGAGAGAGAGAGAGAGAGAGAGAGAGAGAGAGAGAGAGAGAGACACGTGCAGTAAAGACAACACAGATCCTGGGTGTCACTCTTATCTCACCTCTCTTTATCTCCTTGTCTCCCTCCCTCTCTCTCTCTCTCTCTCTCTCTCTCTCTCTCTCTCTCTCTCTCTCTCTCTCCACTAAAGATTCAGAGGACACTTGATGGATTCCCTCCCTATAGTGTGACTAGACAACAAGATAATCTCATTATTCCTAGTACAAAGACAGACACTGGTGCTAGAGCTTTTATTGTAAATGGACCAAAGAAATGGAACTCACTACCTAAAACTATCAGTAATGCCAATACACTTTCTGTTTTTAGATCCAGACTGATCAAGTATTTATTGCAACATTCATATGACTAGAAATTATATTTTCCTGCAAACGATGGATATATTTTACTCTACATGTATTCCATAACTATTTTAATATTATTTTATATTTACTCTTTTAAAAACATTCAGTTTTAATGTTATTTTATATTTACTCTCTTTTAACAACATTCAATTTTAATGATATTTTTTATTAATTTTACTCTCTTTTAACAACATTCAGTTTTAATGATATTTTATATTTACTCTTTTAAAAAACATTCTGTTTTAATGATATTTTATATTTACTCTCTTTTAACAACATTCAGTTTTAATGATATTTTTTTATAATTCTACTCTCTTTAAAAACATTCAGTTTTAATGATATTTTTTTATTTACTCTCTTTTAACAACATTCAGTTTTAATGATATTTTTATTTACTCTCTTATATTTTTTTTTATATCACTACTGTAATTTTATATTTATTTACTGTAATTTCATATTCAATCATAGCAAACCTAATTTACTTTTCTATGTTATTTAATTATATAATGTTTGACGAGTAGACGACTGACTGTCTACCCATAATATGCTATGACTGTAATAGCCACTACCCTGTGGAAAAATAAATGAATTTGAAATTTGAACTCTCTCTCTCTCTCTCTCTCTCTCTCTCTCTCTCTCTCTCTCTCTCTCTCTCTCTCTCTCTCTCTCCTCTCTCTCTCTCTCTCTCTCTCTCTCTCTCTCTCTCCTCTCTCTCTCTCTCTCTCTCTTCATATAAGTCTCAATTGTTATCACGTTTTTATATTGGTATGCATGTAGAGTGAGTGAAGACAGAGAGAAAATTATATATATAAAACAACAACTAATGAATGATATCAGTAAAAGGACTCATCAAACCTCTTCTTTCTTTTGGGGTTCCTATAGTTATTTCGTAGATTTTTGACTGGGTTTTCATTGCCTATATTTATACCTTACCTTGCCCCTTGCACCATTGCCCTATATACCTTGCCCCTTGCATCATTGCCCTCTTTTGACAATACTGTTATACTTTTACTAACACCTCCTTGCCCTCTTTTACTCTACTCTCCTTTGTCTTACTCTTCCTTGCCCTCTCTTACCCACCCCTGTCCTCTCTTGCCCTACTGTGCCCTCTCTTGCCCTACCCTGTCCTCTCTTACCCTTCCTTGCCCTCTCTTATCCACCTCTACCCTCTCTTACCCTTCCTTGCCCTCTCTTGCCCTCTCCTGCCCTTCCTGTGCCTCCCTTCTCACAAGACAAAACATTTCAGGAAGTAATGAAGAGAGGGAGGGAGGAAGTGGAGGGAGGGAAGGGAGGGAGTGGAGAGTAATGAGGGAAGGAAGAGAGAGGCAGGAGGGAAGGGGAGAGGAAGGAAAAGGAAAATAGAGAGGAAAGAGATGGAAGATGTGGAGAAGGAGGTTGAAGGATTGAAGGAAGAACGAAAAGATGAGAAAAAGAGGAGGGAAAGAGGAGAGATTATAATGGAATGAAAAGGAAGAGAAAATGAAAGTTAATAATTTTAGTGTTATGAGAAGGATAGAAGGAGATGAGAGGAAAATATAAGAGATAGATAATAAGGGGATATGAATGCCAATAAGAGAGAGAGAGAGAGAGAGAGAGAGAGAGAGAGAGAGAGAGAGAAGGTAAGGAATGAGGGGAAGGGTAAAGTGAACATTTGCCACGCGACCTTCAAATAACTCAATATATTATCCACAACTCTAACCACTACTACTACTACTACTATAACTACTACTACTACTACTACTACTGTAACTACTACTACTACTACTACTAAAATACCACTACTATTACTACTACTATAACTACTATACCTACTACCACAATAACTATGCCTTCTACTACTACTACTATAACTACTATACCTACTACTACTACTACTGCTGCTACACCTACTACTGTACCACAAATATAACTACTACGACTACTACCAAACTTTAAACTCTACTACTACTACTATTACTACTATACATACTACCACAATAACTATACCTTCTACTACTACTACTACTAATACTACTGCTATACCTACTACCATACTGTACCACAACAACAACAAGCACAACCACAACAACAACAACAACCAACAAAGGTACCACACCCACCACTCACAACAACAACAACAATAACAAACATAACCACCAACATAGGTACCACAACAACCACTCACTACAACAACACCACCACAACAATAACAATCACAACCACCAACATAGGAACCACAACAACCACTCATTACAACAACAATAACAACAACACCACCACAACAACCAAACCCCCATCTTCCCTATCATCACTATGGTTACTCGTTAATGTCGGAGTGAAGCGTGTTAAGAAGCAGTCACTGAAAGGAACCATAAACAGGACTTCGGAGTGATGGACCTGTGTGTGGACGGAGAGAGAGAGAGAGAGAGAGTTTGGAAGAATAGAGGAACAGAATTTTTAGAGAGAGAGAGAGAGAGAGAGAGAGAGAGAGAGAGAGAGAGAGAGAGAGAGAGAGAGATGTTGAGTAGTAGGGGTGAGTAAAAGAATTTGGAAGGATAGAGGAATACAATTTTGAGAGAGAGAGAGAGAGAGAGATGTTGAGTAGGGGTGAGTGAAAGAGTTTGGAAGGAGAAAGAGAGAGAGTGAGAGAATGGTGGTGGTAGAAGCTGTGGGCGGGGCTACACACGTCAACACAGCCGAGTGGGCGGGGCCAGTAGTCTCGTCCCAAACACCACATTGGCTCTGACTTCACCTTCATACTCTTTCATGTGATTATTATGATTTTTTTTTTCTTCTTCTCCCTCCCTCTCTCTCTCTCTCTCTCTCTCTCTCTCTCTCTTTTTCGTTTTTCATATACCTTCTTACTTAGTCAGTTTGGGCTTGTGGAGGAAGGAGGAGGGTACCTACCTATATGTGTGTATTTGAAGTGACAGTAGTAATAATTGTGGTCGTAAAGGTAATATTACGTATGTAGTAATACTCGTTAAGTTAATATTATTTATGTTGTGGTAATAGAGAGAGTTTTATTACTAGAATATGTGCAGCTGTCTTGTGGTTAAGGTAGATATTTTAGTAGTGTTGTGTTGTGATATTAGGTATTCTAGTTTAGTGTTGTTACTTGTTAGTTGTGTTGTGTTGTGGTATAGGTATTCTGTTGTTAGTTGTGTTGTGGTATAGGTTAGTTGTGTTGTGGTTAAGATATGATTTAGTAGTATTGTTAGTTGTGTTGTGGTATAGGTAGGTATTTTAGTAGTGTTGTTAGTTGTGTTGTGATATTAGGTATGTTTACGGTATTGCTATTTGTGTTTCTGTGTTAGTCTTTGGCAAAATAGAAACTGTATTTGAACTGATAATTATGAACGCGGTAGTACCAGTAGTTTTTGATGATGTAGTGGTAGTGTTACTAGTAAGTAGGGTAGTTGTGGTAGTGGTGATTGTGATTA
>JAWZYT010002580.1:42500-120000 GCA_034508575.1 Petrolisthes manimaculis | reverse complement strand
TATCCCTTCCAACCATCACTTCTCATCTCCCCTGGCCAATGGGTTCTCGTCCCACCTATCGGCCCCACTGCAGAACTCTTTCAGTAACCCACTCTCGTCCATGATGGGTCCACCTGGCCTCACCCCTCAGCCGGCATCACTTTAGTCCATCTAACTCCCTCTCATTCTCAGAGGTCACATTGTATCATCATCATCATCACTTTCACCTTTATTCTATCACTCATATTTACTCACTTACACTTTTACTCTCACTTATATTCACTCACCTTCACTTCTACTCTCATTCATATTCACTCGTCTTCACCTTTCACCTGACAAGCATAATTATAGGCTTCGACCTATATAATTGTTTCTTTCATTCATTTCCCTCCTTTCACACCATATAACTCACTCCCAAATATTTCACCTAACTCATTTTCACTCGTATTCCCTCAAATCATATAATCATGCTCCCACATTCAGTTATAATTCTTCCCACTCGCTCATTCTCATTCTCTGTCACTCTCTCTACCATTCATTCCCCTTCTTCTAAATTAAAGTCACTTCATCCTTCATCTCTCCTGCCAGATAATATAACAGTGCCTGTAGTAACGGTGCCTTTAGATGCCCTTCTTACATGAGTGCCTTTACATGGTGTTTACAGTGCCTTGACAATACTACTACCACCACCTACTATACCACTACCACTACCACCAGTGCCACCTAACCTAGTTGCAGTTCACACCACTCACTACTATACGCCAAACAACACCAACAAAATCACATCAAATTACACCACTACCACCACCACCACCACCATCACACTATCCTTACCACCTTCCGTTATCCTTATCCCACCCCATCCCTCTCCCTCAATTCTTTCCTACATGTAAAGTTCTCTCTTTCTGCATCCCTTCCTCCCAAAACTGCCTCCTCTCCTCTGCTCGCTTCCCCTCCTACTTACCTCCGTCTCCTAGTCTCCTTTAGCATACCTCCACACGGTTGTTGGTAACTGCATATAAATAAGTGGCAAGTCTACGGGGTCCATGTTGGTTGTAAAATTTCCCATGATGTTTGTGTGTACCGGAAAAACCATCACTCTTATCACTACACATTATTATAAAAGTAATAATGGAGAACGTGAAAAGACTGCATGGTAATTTTACACTGTTAATTAAAGGAAGTAACTGTTGTGGACAAATTGGAGCACATGTAACCCTCCGAACTCTATTATACAACACGTCTCTATACAGTCTTATGTGTAGGGATGTTGTTGTTTGGGATGTCTTGGAGGAATCAGAGGACCCCAAATATCTCCCACAGCTGGTTATATACTTATACTTGCTTTAAGGGCCCCCGTGATGTTGTAGTCCGAAAATTGGAGGTTAGTGAGTCCTTCAAACATTGCCACGAAACAGCATTCACAGTGAAGGAGCTTGTTTCGTGGCGTAGTCAGGAGGAATCAAAAGTCTCCTATATTTTCATACACGATCACAACAGGGTCCTTAATTAAACCAACACCACTAATAAGTAACCTTGTCGCAACATCCACACACACACACACACATACACACACACACACACACACACACACACACACACACACACACACACACACACACACACACACACACACACACACACACACACACACACACACACACACACACACACACACACACACACACACACACACACACACACACACACACACATATTAATACTGACTAATGTATAGGTAGCCAACACTGTAATAACGATAGAAAGATAAATAGATGATCTAGAATTATAGGCTAAGAGTAAAATTATTAAAATAAAACATACCATACTGGACTGAACATAGGAAAATAAGGATAAGATAAATACATGATTATTATTATTTTACCTGAAGAACATATAGGAATGATACGTGATAAACCGTAAATAACAACAAATAAAAATGGACATAGACAAAACATAAAGATTGAAGGAATAAAAACTGATGAATGACTTAGGAAAAGGAATGAATTAATATTATTTATTATTATCTCTCCAAGCCAATTTAGGTAAAAAGGAGATGATAGTATACTTTTGGTACATTGGAGTGCCTTGATTCCTCCAAAATATGTCAGGGAACAGGACCAGATGAACAAAATTAATGGTGTCCTGTTGCTAGGTATAGTTTGGAGGAATCAGTTGCTCCACATTTATCAACACTGTACTACTCCCATTCTTAAGGGACCCTGTGATGTAGTCAGAACAAAATTGGAGATAAATGAGTCCTTCAAACATTGCCACGAAACACCACCACCTATAGACCTATATGGAAGGAGGTTGTTTCGTGGCATGGTCAGGAGTAATCAGAAGCCTCCAATTTATCATACACAAACACAGGGTCCTTAAAAATAATTGCTGTCTATTGGTTTGGTTTGATTGTGGCACAGTGGAGGTTTTTTTTTTTTTTTTTTTTTTTTTTTTTAGTCACGTGTGCGAATTATTTTGTTTTGTGGAAAGTGATTTTGTTGGTAATAATATTGCTTTGTAATTATTATTATTATTATTATTATTATTATTATTATTTACATTTGTTCATTGTAATTATACTTCCACTAGTGTTATTATTATTATGAATATTTTTATGATATATTATTATTATTATTTCTATTTCTATTATTTTAAAAATTAATATTATTATTATTATTATTATTATTATTATTATTATTATTATTATTATTATTATTATTATTATTATTGTTATTATTATTATTATTTATATTAATATTTTACTACAACATTTAGATTTGTTATATTTTATTGTTACTTTTCCATAGATCATATAACTATACCATATTATTCAGGCATTACACGTATGTATGTACTATTCTGAAATATTATTCTGAAAAACAAACTGGCCACCTTAATAACACTTTATAAAACACTTATAACATTATTTTTTTTTTATAGTGACACAACGACGTATAAACCAACCAGTGAATTAATTAAGGAGACTGTCTTAAGGTGGTAATTCACTTTTGTTGTTACATTGGAGTGCCTTGATTCCTCCAAAGTATGCCAGAAAACAGAACCAGAAGAGTAAAAATTAATGGTGTTCTGTTGCTTGGAATAGTTTGGAGGAATCAGACACCTTCCAATTCACCCAACAAGAGAATCTCCCCTAACTAAACGACACTATTAAGTTACTTCAGTTTATGTAGCATATAGTAAAGAATTATTTATTACATTTGTGTTGTACCGTAACAGGGGACTGACACCATATGTAAAAACTCATGTATTCTGCGTCAACTGAGCCTTAGGGAGTGTCAGTATATTCGCAATTAGGGTCCCCTTGGTTTTATATATAGGATTTGAAGAGGTCCTGGTTTTATATTCAGAGGTGTACCGTACCATGGATGTAGGATTTGAAGTATTGTGGTGTTTATTTTCTGGTGACTTTTCCATACTGATCACGCCATGCATTCATTCTATCTATTGGGTTTCGTGAATTTACTGTACTGTATGACTGTATCTTATGAAGTGCAGATTGACAACACTGAATAACTCGTAACCCATCCATCCACACCCACGAAATGACTCACCACCCACACACCCAATGACCCAACACCCACACACCCAATTAACCACACTTTCCCTTGATATAGACAACCCTTTTCACTATGATCTCCCTCCCGCTCCGTGCATCTTCTATATAGAATGATAGATCCATGTCACGCTTGCACGAGATGCTGTGATGATGACTAATGATGATGAGGATTATGGTGGTGATGTTTAAAGTAATGACACCATACCGAGATTATTAAAATGAGATACGAATATTAATGATAATGATGTTGATATTTGAAGTAATTACACCAAATTGAGATTATTAAAGCGTGATTTTAGTATAATGATGATCTTAATGATAATGATGGTGATGTTAATGTAATGATGCCAAAATAATATTATTAAAAGGAGATACAATAATTAGTGATGATGATAATGATGATGGTAATTAAATAATGACACCAAACCATGAATATACGAACGAGATACCATTAATGATGATGATGATGATAATTATAATGATTTATGTAATAGTAGATCAGACGAAATGAAACACAAATATAGCGATATAACACAAATGATAAATAGACAAACAAAGGTGATTATGATAAGGATATAATTATAAGGGTGGAAGTACATACAGTATTGTTGGTAAATCTGGAGCAACTGATTCCTCCAAACTATAGATATATTCCAAGCAACGGAACAAAAAACACCATTATTTTTGTTCATAAGGTCCTGTTTCCTGGCATATATACTTTGGAGGAATCATACATGGCACTCCAAATGTAACAAAAGTGAATTACCCCCTTAATTAAATATAAAGTGAGGTAAATTATTTTGGGTATTGTACCTTTTTTTTTTGTTCCAGATTAAATTAGACCTTACCTATTCCCTTCATATTATGGTTTTGTTGTTGTTGTTGTTGTTGATGATGATGGTAATGATGTTGATAGTGATGATGAGGGTGATAGATGTTCACTTTTAATTAAGCTTGGGTGCACAGAATCTCTCTCCTCTTATATATAGCAGTTCTAATATAGAGGTACTGGAAGATGAACTAAAGGGAACATAAAAAATAGTAAGTTATATATATTCAGAGATAGATTATGGTAACACATGCAGATAAGTTAGTAATTAAGTTGCCATATAGTATAAACAAGACCATGTTTACTGGTACATTGATAACAGGACACAAACAGCAATAAATGGTTTGAAGATAAAATGAAAAAGCAAGGTTAAAAGTAATAGTTATGACGGTATGTAATGAAATATACAAATCTGCATGTTTGTATGTGTATTATTACTTAGCAGTGAGCCGGATTAAAACGAATAACACATAGTAAAACATGCAAATGTGTATGTATGTATGTTATAATTATGTAACCATGACCATTTCTTATGTTTTAGGGAGTTTCATGTACTGTATGTGTGTACGTATGTATGTATGTATGAAATATGTAATTTTTGTTTGTATATGAGCACCTGTCTAGAGCCTAAGGTGTGTGTGTGTGTGTATGGATGAGAATGTATGTTTTATATTTACAGTAAGTAACTTTGTAACACTAGGGGGACATTGCTGTAACATTAATAAATTTGGTAACGCCGAAAATTTCGTTTCAATGGCTATAGTATTTTAGTTATACATTTTTTCACAGCACGCATTTTGTCATAGTGTCTACCAGCCTCTTTCCCTACCCCCTTCTCTCTCTCTCTCTCTCTCTCTCTCTCTCTCTTCAGTTATCAGCAGCCAACCACTACCGGTCGCTTTTTCTAGCCATTTTTTCCCACCTGCAGTCTAGCCATGCAAATGAGCTCCTGCCCTACCACGCGCGTACAGATGCAGTGCCCATAAACCCTTCACCCGTCGCAGTTTAATGGCGGGCGGCAGGGAACAAGAAACAGTATATTCCAACATAAGGTAGGCGTTGTTGTGCTGAGCGTGTGCCAGTCTAGGCTTTCACGCGCCTCACATACGTATTACCTCTGATTTGGAAATGTGAGGGATGTGATGTGAGGACCGAGGTAGGTAAGTACGTAAGACTGAGAGGTGAGTATCAGTGAAAGATGGTTTTTATTTTTGCTTGACACTTATAACTAGTAAATGAACGCTACATAATTTTTATCTGCTGAGCTGCGAGGCACTAGAGATTAGTGAGGTAATGTATATGTTGGGAAACAAATCGGTCAAAGATGATATTATGGATTAGATGAAAATAGTAACGATAAATATTGAATAAATTTGTATGCTTAGTTAATTATGATACGGAAAGGAAAAAGGTAAAACTGACCTTTATGGGATAACATGTAGTAATGATATTATTATTAAATATGTAACAGCTATCACTATAAATAAACACGATCAGTATCATGAAAATCATACATTATTATAAGAAATCACAGTAATGTTTACTATAGCCTAATTGGTTTATAATCGAACGTTCCTCCAAATGTGAATAACGGCTAGATAATAATAACTTACAACAAGCATTGATAATAACATCTCTCTCACAGATAATAATTAAAATATTAATCCTTCTATGTGCCATTTCAATTCCTTCAAATTATAATACCGTAATGAAAATTCTGAATACAGGAATTCAGATTTCAGACTCGAACGTTCTTCCAAATGTAAACAATGGCTGAGTGAGAGACGGGTCACGGGGAGAAGAGAGCTTTGTTATCGTCTTGGCTGGGTTTCTCTCTCACAGCTTGTGCACCTGCTTTTAGACACTCATTTTGTAAGTACTGAACATTTTTGTATACGGTACTACTGTTTTTGTTAGGCAGATGAGACGAATGATTTGAAAATTTGTAAAAGCCAAGACTTGAAAGAATGCCGTCGAGAGCAACAGATCACCCTTGTCTAGTCACACATAAATTTTCCCTTTAAATCTCCTGCCTATCTCCGTCTTCCTCCCCCCCCCACCACCACCCATCCCTTGGCTTCCTCACACCATGGTAGCAAGGGTGAGAGCAACACAGAGGGAGTGTAAATGCAAATGGTGTGTAAATTCGCATGACACCCTTCTTGTCTCTTTTCTCGCACTCCATTCCTTTAATGTTCGTCTCGCCAACCTTCTTTCCTCCATCCATTTCCCCTCGTGCCGCCCCTTCGCATCTTCCCCTTTTTCTCCTACCTCTTCTCTTCATTTATGCCCTTCCCAGACCCTCCCTCTCTCTCTCTTTCTTGGACCCCTCCATACTCAGTTGCCTTCACTCCCGCTTTACCCAGGTAGCGTTGTCAAGCTTCTTTTCCCGTAATGTTCTATCCCATGAATGACGAAAGGCAATCAAAACTCTCTAAATTCAGATCTTACACGAATATAGAAGAATGACAATTATAGGTGGGTAACATGGCAATGTAGACAAACAAATATACCTTATTCTTATAAAGGTGACGTAAACAGATTAGAAAAAAGTATCAGAAGTATTCATGGTATGTAATGAAAGAGCACAAATAATTATACGAGTTTTCAATGTAATACTAAAATATAAATATATAGAATAACTGTTTTCACTGCCATGTGTTTCAGGGTCTTTCAGGCCTAACGGGGGTCTTTTTTTATCTTCATTATTAAAATTTGTTACTGACTAAATTCATAAGTCTCATGATCATACAGTACCTTCATTCTCTCCTTAATATATCATCTTCTTATCTCCCTATGTGTCTCTTTCGCTTCATCTAACCCAATCCATTATTATTTACTCTTCCCCTACCTCTCCCGTGACAAGCCAGCCATCAACATAAGATAAAACTCCTAATTATCCCGCCGTACATCAAAACAAACCACAACGGCCCGAAGAGCATAAAACATTTCACACGACTGGGCTTAAAAGATTAATGTAGACGCGGCAACAGCGCCCCTCACCCAGATGTGGAGGGGGTGAGCGTTTTTGTTGACGTCTTACAAATGATTCCTGGGGTTTTATGGGAGACAAAAGAGGTGCGTTCGGCGTCGTGGTATGTGTTTGGGTATTATTTAAGGGGCACGAACACCACGGAGCGAGCGCCCTGACTTACCAGTTTGGGAGAAATTACCAAAGTGTGCGCGGTTTGAGGTAATCTCTCTCTCTCTCTCTCTCTCTCTCTCTCTCTCTCTCTCTCTCTCTCTCTCTCTCTCTCTCTCTCTCTCTCTCTCTCTCTCTCTCTCTCTCTCAGTCAATAATCAACTCACCCTGACCGCTACTGAGGGTCAGATGGGCACGCTTTTTGCTGATAAGCAGGACAGGGCAAGACTGGGCAGAAAAGGGCAGGGCAGAACAGGACATGACAGGGCAAGGGCAAGTGGAGAGGACATCAAGGCAGAACAAGGCAATCATGGCAGTTAATAAGGACAAGACATTTTGGCGGTGAGAGGTCAAATCGGGGCAGGATTAGGGGAGAGACAGTGCAGGGCAAGGCATGAGAGGCAGGGGAGGGCAAGGGAGTGCTGGGGAGTTGGACTGGGCAGGTCACGTCTAGTTAACTCCAACACGACCCAGGTGAGAGAAACGTAATTGATTTGTGATAAGGTGAGGTGACCCAGACAGTGGTTGTAGTGATGTGGACTGACTGACTGAAGGCTGACTAGAGGGCTGAGTGCCTGGCTAAGTAATCTGTGGGCTGACTAGGTGTCTGAATAGCTGATTCATAGGCTGACTGGCTGATTCAATGACTAGAGGCTGCATGGCTGACAAACTTGAAAATATAGAAGATGACTTAGCAAATTCATTACTTGGTGCATTCGAGGATATTCATTCTTTTAAGGTGTATTGAAAGGAAAAGTTATCTATCCCTTTGGCTACGAGAGACTTCCTAGTGGACATTAAAATAATTCATGGTTTATTTTTTTTTTTATCAAGTAGACTATTGTAGCCCTAATGGGTTTGTGATGGTCAAGGCACTAAGTCATATACAGTATTACGGCATTTTTTATCAATTTGTTTAGCGTTAGCCTAAGTAAATGTTTCGGGGCGTAAAACCATTGCATATAGAGTCGGTGAAATATAGTTTAACCTTTGGATGTCAGGAAAACTTCTCTTTCATCAAATAAAAAGCCTGATATTAGAGAAACGTTGATTATAGATAAAGCGACTGTCTAAACCTCTAAAGTGTTATGCAGCTTCTGGTTGTAACCATTTTTATTAAAAAACAAATTGTGTGAAATGTCTGGAGTCTTGAGTTCCATCTCAGTTGGTATAGGCCTATCATTATGTATTATGGTACTGTTTATTATTCATATATAGATTTACATTTGATCGCAAAACTCTATGGAGGATTCACGTCAAGTTTGTTATCATAAGTCCGACAACCTCTACGTATGTGTGTTTTTTTTTTTCAAACCACATTGGTACTGTACATAATTATATTGTATTGACTATCACGTTATTTACAGGGAGGAGTGTAGGGAGCAAAGAAATCCAAGCTTTCTTCTATATTAAAAAAATATACACGTCTTGAAGTTGTATGAACCCATGAGTGACACAACAAGGAATAAGTATGTTTTGCATGATCTTACTGGAGTTTGTTTGTTTATATCTCTGGACTATGGGTCGTAGGCAAGAACATTGGTGCATGGTGGTGACGATGCATGGCGTGGTACCGGTACGATGTATGACTATAGATTTGCAATTGGTTCATGTGGTGAAAGAAACAAAATTCGTATGACTTTTGATATTAAGCGATGTTTATTATTTCTAATCTTTCGACAGAGAGAGAGAGAGAGAGAGAGAGAGAGAGAGAGAGAGGGAAGGAAGGGGTCATTCTACGGGTGAGTGAAGGCCGTGAGTAAAAGATCCCTCTCCCCTTTTCCTCCCCCCCCCTTACCTCCTTCCCTCCACTACCCTCTCCTCCCTTCCCTCTCTTCATTATCCTTTCCTTCATTCCTTTAACACTTTATTTCTCTTACATGGGTGAGTGAGAAAGGGCCAGAGGTGAAGGGAGAGGAGAACAAGGGGGTTGGGGAAAACGAAAGAGGCACACAGAACATTAGATAAAGGAGATAGATGAAAAGGAGATGAAAACAATGTATGAAGAATGGGAAGAGGAAAAGACAGAATAGAAGAAAGTGATGAGATGAGATGAGAGAGGAATGGTGGAGGCGAAGGTAGATAATGAGTAAAAGAGAGAAAAGGAGGAAGGGAAACAAACTATGAGAGAGAGAGAGAGAGAGAGAGAGAGAGAGAGAGAGAGAGAGAGAGGAGGGGAGGGAAGGAGGTAGGGTTCATCACTCTTTCATCAGGTTGTCTGCTTCTCTCTCTCTCTCTCTCTCTCTCTCTCTGGATGAAGTGGAGGATAGATAGAGAGAATGGTGTTCCTTGCAATCAGGGCTGCCCATTCCTGTGAGTGGAATGATGACCAGACGACGTCCCTTGGATTGCATAGTCCGTGTAACGTGATAACTATGTTGGTGATCACACACACACACACACACACACGGAGAGAGAGAGAGAGAGAGAGAGAGAGAGAGAGAGAGAGAGAGAGAGTACACTAGTTTATAGAAGAGTGGTTGTAAAGGTGTGAAAGAATATATGTTGGATTTCATAGTCCGTGTAACGTGATAACACACACACATACAGACAGAGAGTATAGTACAGTACTTGAGAGAAGAGTGGTGGTTGAAGTGTGAAAGAAAATATGTTCCCGTGTGTGATAAGAGGAGAAACTGATGTAAATAGTCCCTCTTCATTATACGCACTTTATCAAGGATGCACACACACGTACAGTACATACAGGTACATGCTTTTATGACGCATATTTGAGTACTTACACGCAATACGATATAATATATAGATGTCTTTTGGGTTACTGCTAAAAAAAATTACACTGTTGCCAAGAAACTGGAAAAACTATGAACTCGTCCTCATAATTATAAATATCACGTAAGTGTCAACTAAATCATAAAGAGGTAGTTAATTATGGGCGATTATCTGTAGTGGATTGCATACTCCAAGCTATGCCACAAACCAGAAATCCAACTCATATTATATACTGCACAGGGCTAGTTCTACCATGGTGGAGGTGTATACTACATTATTTACTACTGTACCTCCATGAGTTAGTTCTACTGAGGAAATAAGTGCTTGTCTGCTTCCCGGCATAGTTTGAAGCAAGAATTTACCCAATGTTTTAAACTCTTTAATTAACCAGTTGATACATAGACAGTTAACTAAAGTACACTTTATGCAACGAGGATTTTGGTTTCTGTTATAAGCCAACTGATTCAACACTGACAACACTAAAGCTATTTATTTTATTTGTCGAATATAGCCTACACCAATTCCTTTTCATATACAGTATATATATATAGTGAATCTCAGTGTGTTTATAAGTCATAGATAGTAAATTATTATGTAAATGTTGGGTGCATATGGTTTTGGTTTGCAAGACGGAGAGAGAGAGAGAGGGGGGGGGGGTGAATGAAAGAGAGAACAGGGCAGGGGTGTGGTGTGAGGGCTGAGAAGAAAGCGTACGTCAACACCTATAGATAACACCCATCCGGTGGATAGTGTACCTCATCACCCACCGACCCCCTTCACTCGCCCACTCTACTTAATTGCCTCTCTCTCTCTCTCTCTCTCTCTCTCTCTCTCTCTCGTTAGGCATACCAGGAATCAAGGATATACAAAGAATATACCACGATTATTGAAGCAATTATGAATGTACAGTTATATAAATAGAGGTACCGGTAGCCTAGGGTCTAGGGAAGGGTGTCTTGAGTTGATACTACCGGAAGTGTCCCGGGAAATAAAAGCTGAAGTAAGTATCTTCTGGAGTTTTCATTAATTTTTCTCTTGTTTTTACTTTTTATATGTCATTATCTGTGCTTTTTCTGGTCAAAATCTAATTGTTATTGTTATGTGACCATAAGAGTATGAAAAATAACCACAAAATGATTTAGGAGAGAACAAACACGAGTGAAATAAGGACACGGACATGCCGTAGGCTGGTTTATGACTTGAAGCGGAAAATCGATAAATTCATATTGCACATGGAGTTGGTGCAACAGTTTATTGTTGAGCACCCAGTAATCCCTATTTCAGTCACAAAATAAACTTCAGCAAACCAAAAAAAAAAAAAATAAAAAAAAAACGACCACAGTTGCTGTGTAAGACTAGAGACCCTATAGAAAGACTAGTAAAGGCTCCAGCTGATGTTAGTGATTCTCATTGGCAGCTAGGTGGCTCTGCTGTACCGCCACAAAACTCATCCCTGACTCCCTGTATAATTATTAAAATAGTATTATTATAAAATCTTGGGAGCAGTATTGCCAAATATGGGCAAATTTTCCCTAGGCATGGGGAATTAGAGGTACCAATGGTGATAATTATTATATTAAGAATAAATGGAGAAATTACAACCACAGACGAAATATCAAGTAGATGGTAAATATACAACAATCTTCAAGAGTAAACAGGGAATTTTTGAGAAAAAAGGGAAATTCTAATGTTGAAGTTGGGGAAATTTCGTCAAGCTCACCTGGCAAGTTGGCAACAATGATTGGTCAGGGACTCAGGATAAGCAAAGGTGAGGTGAGTGTGACAGTCAACCATTTTTATTTACATCAAGATACATCGAGGAGCCTACATGTGTTATTATCGCTATTAGTATTGGCCACAAGAATTCGTACCAGTGGCTTACAACAAGAAAAAAAGATAAATATTGAAATAATTACCATTATTCCATACCGTTTTTCTAAGTTACCTTCATTACATTCTAAGACTATTTTCGATAAATATTGAATTAATTACCGTTCTTGCGTACGTTTTTTTCCCTTCATTATCCACTAATTTAAACCATTCTAAAACTATTTTATTTCCTCCGCAAATGCCCCATTACCAAGATATTCAAATGGGGTATTTTAAAATTAGCCTGACCTAACCTAACCTAGACTGCATCAGACTACCGGGACCTAACCTGGGCAAACTACCGGGAAATAATTTTGATAAAGTACAATAAATTACTGGGGCAAAATACTGGGACCCAGCCGGATCTGGCAACCCTGCTGCAAAACGGTAATTCTTTCAATAAATACCAAAAAAAAAATGTAAGATTATGTAACCTCAAAGCAACAATATTATTAGGTCTGTTGTTTTGTATTTGTAATAACTCATGATAATAAGTCACTTGGTTGACCATTCCTTGCAGAGTACTTGGCAGAAATATGACCTCCCTAAACCCTTTCCATTATAGCATGTTTAAGAACTCCTGTGACTAATTGTACTTTATATATCATTACATAAACTGTGGTGCATACGATGGCGTGGTACCAGTACGACGGCTCTGTTGTTTGTCTATGGAGCCATCGTATGCACCGTGAATGTTGTTGAATACGGCCCTTTATCTCACCTGAGTTTCAAAAGGACAAAATTGTAGATTACCTTATTTTTTTGTAGTTCTGTTGTGGTAGTGTCAAATTGTCAAGTGTTTTTTGTGAGAATTTGGGTTATTCTTATGTGAGTTCTGTTGTGAAGTTGTCAGTGTATTTTTAAGAACTGAGTTAATTCTCAATTGTATTTCTGTTGTAGTAGTGTCAAATTGTCAATTTTTTTGTTTAAATGATACCGTAATTCTTTATTTATTAGAGTTCGGTCTGCTGTATAATGTTGATTTATTTTTATTTTTTTGCAGGTCTAAACTGTCAATATAATATACAGTATTTTGTAATGGCCTGAACTGGGCTTTCCCACAGTGCCCTCAGAGTGTATGTTGTGTTGTGTTGGCGAGTGTGGTTGTATGTACAGTATTGCAATCTTCCATAATGTGTTAAATAGAATGAGGTAATATGTTGTATCCTGGACAGGCATCTACATGGGCTCCATCCAGCTTTTTCCGATATGTCAGAAACTGGCTGGTCATGCAAGCAGCTGAGTGGTGTTCTTGAGTGTTTAGATGGATTGGTGAGTGATTTGAGTATTGATATGTTTCTGGAGACTGGTTTGGGGTGGGCAGGGTGTAAGAGATGATAATATTTATGTATGGGTGTTGTTTTGATATTTCTTGGCATATGTGGATATTCTGGTATGTGGTGTGGGTTTGTGGAGGATGCAGCAAGTGTTTTTGTGCCTCTCATGGCAAGGGAGGTAATGGTTTATATTTGCCAAAAGAACCAATCAAACCTAACCTGGCCCTTACCTACCTGAGGGATGTCCCATCATAGTTCTCGTAGGGTAACAAAACTAAGCTCTTGAATATGGCTTAGTGTGAAATTCTTTTGTTGGCGAATTTGAAGGTCTGTAATTCTTCCAAACTACATACCACAAAACAGATCCCCTATTAGTACCATTGAGGGCATAGTTGAGAGGAATCAGTAACCTTTTATTTCACCAACAAAAGAATCTCCCCTTAAGGCAGCTCAATGATATTTATATAATTATTGTAGTTGGAAGGTAATGAGATTGATAATATCCCGGATAAAGAATCGCCTCCTGCATAATTCTTTATCGACTAGAGAAAGCAGGATAATAACCATTTTATTACCCTTTCACTAATATAGGTACTGTACAGTATTGAATGGTTTGAGGCTTGGAAGAGAAGACTGCTGCCTGATCAAAACAAAGTACAGGTACAGTACAAACAATACTGGAGATTTGTCTGCTATTTCATGTTGAATTTTATTTTCTACAGGTCTGTAATGGTAGTATATATCAATATTTATTAATAAAAGAGGAAGGTATAGTACTTTACATGTGATGAGTTCTTATTGCCAGACATACTAACCTGACCTAACCTGGAACATGGCTACCTCCGGGACTGCCCATAACTACTGTACAGTATATAATGTACAGTACTGCCAGATATTTGGATATCAAAATTATTGCCTTTATTGTGCACTGTCAACTGGGGTAGATTCGCTCCACTTTGTAACTGTAATGAAAAATTAGCTAATACAGTAATAGTTATGTGGTGTTACCATTCTCTGCTACTTTTAATGCTTACTCCACAATAATAACACAGTATCAAGGCAAAGCAAGCTTAGATTACGACACAAATTACTGAATACCATCGAGGCATCTATCTCAGCTCATTTAGGCTCAAAAATCATAACTCGATATTGACAAATATTTCTTAGAGCCCTGTCTATAACAGAAAGAAACATAGCTCAAGTTCTGGAAAACTAACAAATTTATCAGTACTGTAACATGGTTACAGAGATGATGACACAAAGTTTTTGGGTACGTGTTTGGCAATAAAGCTTTGTGTGTTAATCCATAAAGCTGAAAAGTTATCAGTCCTTTTGTCACACCTTGCCCATTACTGTTACACTCAAATAAAAATGACTTCAAAGTGTGAAATGGGTGCAGTGTTAGTTTCTTTTGCCAGTTTAATTACTGAGGCCTATCATCTTTATTGTCTTTTCCTTAGGTGTGACACACTTGGATATCTCCACAACCAGCATCAACTAATGACATGATTCCTGCCATTTACTGCAACTCTGAAGTCAACATATATGTTCTGCAAGACATATGCACCACCACCAATAGGATCCATTTGCCTCCATAACCTGAGAAGTAAGAGCAATTTCTATTTTGTATAATTATACTGAAGTGTGTTCTTATATAATCTGAGAAATGTGAGCACATTACTTCCAGTCATTCGTACTTTGTGGTCTTAAAAGTTCATATTCTCCCTCTGTTTCTGTGTGGTGTCCCTTATACAATGTTTTCCTGGCCAGCCTAAAGTCTCACTATCACAGTAATCGGCTGGTATAACTATTAACTGTTGGATCTTGTAATTTCGTTGAGGTAGCACTGCCACTGCAGCCTCCATACCCTCCTACCCGGGTACTTCTAATTCAGTTGAAAATATAGGCCAAGTTGCAGTATTTGGAATATCTCTGCACTGACTTGCACCCTTGCCAGTGAAGGCTGCTCTTGACAATGTATTGTCAACATTATAAAGTACTGCCTTCATGGACTTGGAGAAGGCTTACGATAGGGTTGATAGGAGAGCTATGACAGAGGTGTTGAGAATTTATGGTGTTGGGGGGGGTCTTTGCTGAAAGGCAATGAGGCCTTTTGTGCAGATGGAAAAGCATGTGTATGGGTAGAGGGTGATCTGAGTGAGAGTATTAATATTAGTCTAGGGCTGAAACAGGGGTGTGTTATGTCACCATGGATGCTCAATATATATAGCCTATTGATGGTTGTATGAGAGAGATGAAAGCCAAAGTGAATGGCCTGGGGGTGAAGTTGAGGCTGAATGAAGCAAATTGGTCCTTGGTGTCAAATTTATTAACGGATGACACTGTATTGATGGCTGAGAGTGAAAGTGAGTTACAGAGAGTGGTAGACGAGTTTCAGTCTCTATGTAAACGAAGGAAACTGAAGGTGAACGTTGGCAAAAGTAAAGTGATGGTATTTGAGAGAGCAGAGACTGAAGTGATTGACTTTGCTACACCTTACAGAGTGTGAATAGCAACTGGGACAAAGTGTGAGAAAACTCTGAGGGGTGAGAGGATGGAGGAAGTGAATGAGTTTAAGTATCTGGGTACAGTTCTGTGTAAACTTGGAAGTATGGAAAGAGAAATTTGGGAGAGAGCAGTGAGGGGTAGACAGGTCATAGGATCACTGGGAAGTGATTATGAAGAGTAGAAGTGTGAGTATGGAAGTGAAAAGGGGACTATGAAATAGTATAATCCTGCCAACACTGACATATGTGTCAGAGACATGGACATGGAGTAGGGCTCAACAGTCTAGAATAGGTGCAGTGGAAATGAGTTACTTGAGAGGAGCATGTGAAATTACTAGGTGGGATGGAGAAATTAATGAGTGTGTGTGTATGAGAAATGTGGTATGAGTGAGAAGGCAATTGGTATTGAGTGTGGAGTGGTTGAGAGAGTCGAGCGTAATTCATTGAGATGGTTTGGACATGGAGAGAGATTGCAAGGTGAGGAGTTTGTAAAGGTGTATGGAAATTGTGGGACCTGGTGTGAGAGGCAGACCTCCAGTTAGATGGCAGAACAGAGTGGAAGAGTATGTAAAGGAGAGAAACATGAGGGACAGAGGAGGGCTTGACCAAGTAAGGAGGGAGTGTTGGAACAGGGAAAACTGGTGACACTTCTGCCGTGGCCACCCCCTTGGGGGGGGGAGTTCACGGAGGGAACGAGGCGTCAGAGTTAAAGATGACGTGCTTACCAATTTCCTTGGGTTTGATAGAAGAGTATTTTGGTTATTTCTTTAAAATCATATTTGCTTTTATTTTCACCCCTCTAATCCTATTACTTCATCTCCTGTATACTTCAGCATGCTATTCCTCAACATACTTCAGTGAACCCTTGAATCAGATGTCTTATGATTATATTATTCTGGTTAATGCCAAACAACTTAATGTGCTGCAAGTATACCAAGATGTGATACCTTATTAAACCTTTTCAACCTGGGGAGTACTTTAACTCTTCAAATGATTTACTTGCCTTGAGAAGCAATAGAAACTCACTATAGCAACACCATTCAGTGCAGTGTGAGGATTTATTAGTTACTGTGCATAATTATACTTCACTTCCTAACCCAACCATATGTTAGCATTGTATGAAACACTGCACTCTTCATACAAATTACTGTAGTAGCATAAAATATTCCTTGCAGTGCTGTAATTTGACAAATTTACATGGTGGGGGCAGTGAACAGTAGAAACCAATGACTGACTGATGGTTGGTACAGTATAAAGTTTGGCCAGGAGACATACTTGTACTCACTTTTTTGTAACCGATATACAGTAAAGTACTGTGTACTGGTAGACAATGAACATGTCCATAGTTTGGTTTTGAGACAATATTTAGTAACCATTCCGAGGAACTGCCTGCATATTAAAAATTTCATCAGATCTACAGTGTATCAATATTAATATAAAATATATAAAAACAATTTAAAGTTATAGGTTACTGAAAATAATCCATTTTTAATATATATGTTTATTTTCACAGGATACATTTGGAGGGAGACAAACTCTCGTGTTCAAGCAAAATAATGACAATGAGAGGTACAAGGCATCATCTGATAAGATGCCCTCCCTGATCTGTGAGTATTATTACAGATGCTAGAACTAGGAAGTATGCCATATGATTGGCTAACTCCAAGGGGGTGGCCACAGCAGAAAAGTGTCCAGTTTTCCCTGTTCCAACACTCCCCCTTACTTGGTCCAGTCCTTTCTATGCCCCTCATGTTTCTCTCCTTTACATACTCTTCCACTCTGTTCTGACATTTAACCCGGGGTCTGCCACTCACACCAGGTCCCACAACTTCACTTCCATACACCTTTACAACCACCCCACACTCAATACCAAATGCCTTCTCACTCATACACACACTCCTTACTTTCTTAATTCTACATGCGACTGTTGAGTTCTACTCCATGTCTCTGACACATGTCAATGTAGGCAAGATTATACTATTTCTTAGTCCCCTTTTCACTTCCATCCTTCATAATCCTATGACCTGTTTACCCCTCACTGCTCTCCATAATTTCTCCATCCATACAACTCTACCCAGGTACTTAAACTTCTTCCCTTCCTCTCAGAGATCCCCTTGAGTTATCTCCTAGTTGGCACTCCCACTCTATGGTGTGGTATAAAGTCAATCACTTCAGTCTGCTCTCTCAAATACCATCACTTTACTTTTTCCAACATTCACCTTCAGTTACACACAGAATGAAACTCATCCATCACCCTTTGTAACTCCCTTTCACTCTGTCATCAGGACAGTGTCATCTGCATATAAACTTTCCACCAAGGACCTATTTACCTCATTCATTGTCATCTTCTCCCCCAGGCCATTCACTTTGGCTTGCATCTCTCATACACTCATATAGTGACATAACATCCCTGTCTCAGCCCTACACTAATATTAAATCTCTCATTTAGATCACACATACTTTTGCCTCTGCATGAAAGACCCCAATACATTCCTTTCAGCAAAGACCACCCAAACACCTGTCATAGCTCTCCTATTAACCCTATCAGATACCTTCTCCAAGTCCATGAAGGCAGCATACAGCTTCCTACCCTTCCCAATATATTTCTCCACTGTTGATTTTAATGCAAATATCTGGTCCATACATCCTCTACCCTTTCTGAACTTTTCCATACACCTTCACGGTACACTAAGAAGGCTTAGTCACCTATAGCTACCACACTCATCATTACTCCCCTTCCCCTTATACAAAGGCAAAATTATGGCTCTCCTCTGGCACCTCTCCCTGCCTCCAGGCCAATGTGCATATGAACAACATACACTCCACAACTACCTCTCCCCATACATTAACATTTCTGCAGTTATCCCATACACCCATGGTGCCTTTCCCATCTTCAACTTTCCTAACCTCTTCCCTTCCAATTCTCCCTGTTGTCTACCGCATGACACCACCATGTCCCCTCATTCATCAAAGTGCCTCTTCCACTCACAGTAACTCCATTCTCACGCTACCAGACTTTCATTCTCCTCTTTCTCTTTTATCCTTCTTCCAGAGTAATTTCTTGTCTTCTCTACACTTCTCACTCAGTTTCCTACCAAATTCCTCATCATTCTCTTCACTTGTCTCATACATACATTATAAATTATCCTCTCTTCTGTGTTCTCCTATATGCCTCTGTCATCTCATCTTGATCACTGAGGATGGTGGCTTTGTCCACTGAAACTGGTTGGTGATAGACTTTCATCTGCCAGTGTGGGTATTCTTCTAGGGTTGAACTGTTCCTCCAGGTCTTGGGGGGGGGCATAGAATGTCCCTTTGATCAGGTCTCGAGGCCATATCACATAGTGTATGGGGTCCTTAAGGCAACCTGTAAGAAAATATTACATGTATAGTAACTTGAAATTATTCATTCTTGGATCTCTGAACCGAGTTGCTATAAAAATTATTAATAAATAATACCAAGGATGGATCACTTTGATTTACAGAAATTTCCAAGTCACAATGAAATTTATCTTGTCCATCCTTCCAGAGATGGAATTATTTACTACATGTACTCAGAACCCAATTATAAAAGTGCTGAGCACCCTTAGTCCATTATGAGGCCTAGCAATAGAGTATCATTAGATTTCTGACTCTGTAGAATTTTCATTGTACTTTATATATACTCCGTTCCCTATGATATACCAACTGTCTTTGACTGTACCAACCACTCATTAAATTATAAAAGAAAAATTGTGTATTATTTGCCAAATATAACAATTATAGTGAATGCAAGACAAGAGCTCATGAATGCCCTGTGTGTGTAAGGTCCTATCAACATGGGTCATGGTAGAGAAGTTTAAAAAAGGAATACAAGTGTATAAAATATGGTGGCAATATCTAGTAAAGAATATCAGAGCAACTAAATTGAGTCTGGAGAGAGCAACAGAGATTATAAGAAATGTTAGAAGCAAAATGCAGAGGGTAGAGTGTATGAAACTACAGGTGGTACAGACACATGCAAAAGATGAGAGATGATGGGATAAGAATGTTTGGATTACTTTAGATGGTAAAATGCTAAAGGGCAGACTTCTGATAACACGGCAAGTAGTTTTTATAGGTGACCAAGTGGGCATTTTGTCTTTAGTCCTCATCTTATGTAATATAGAAAAATAGACTAACCTCCAACCATTAAGTGATACCTCTATTATTTATGGTATCAAAGCTTCACTGTTCTGGCTACATTTGGCAGCTTACCTATCCTCAAGGACACAAATATTGTATAATCACATACTATAGTACTCTTCCTAAGTGAGGAAAGTAGGGGGAATGACAGGAACAAGTATTTTAACTACATACGCAACACTGATTTAATGTGCCTAATCTTCAAATTTCCTGACAAGTTAATTTTTATTTTCAAAGCATTAATGATTCCCTTTTCCTCTTGGGTGAGATCTGTGTAAGAATAGGTAGGTAGTAAAGCACTTGAATTACATAGGTTGTATGGAATCCAGTTATAATATTTTCTGGATACAGATTGCAAACATACAGGGTTGTCTACCTTCCTTTAAATGATCTAGATAAGGCCCCTACACCACTTTCTGGGTTACTTATATAGATATGCATGCATGTGTATTTTCTCTTAAATCAGTTGCACACTAGTCCCAAGTGCACTCTTTCATGGTGATTCTGGTGGTGTGCATTACAGTTCATCAAAATTTTCCCTTTAAGACCAAAATCTATAATAGCCTACGATAATTCTCAGTGACATGACGTACCGGGTGAGCTACAGTCAGTGGTCATTTCACACTGTGGACAGTCAAACACTTAGTTGATACACATTAACCCAGAGAAAAGATCTAGCAAATTAATGACTCCAAGTGATCTGATAGTAAGGAATACGAGTGTGATATGTCTTTAAATATGTCATTAATCACATTGTTAACTCCTTAAACTAAAATCAATGTTTTCACCATGATTAGTAAGTAAAGATGAAATACCCTGGATAATCTTCTGCCAGACCTGAGAGACATTGGTAAGCAAGTGATAATGTAGACAATACAACGTCAGGAGCAGCCATCACATGCAAGTGTATGCTGAGACATTCAATTGTGCAACTCGCTACATGTTTTCAACTGACTCAGAAGTACCGTGGTATGAGGCTGTGTAGACTGCAAAGGTAGAGATACCTCAATGAGATTGCAAGGCCCAACAGCTAATAGTTATACCAACCCGTTACTGTGATGGAGAGACTTTAGGCTGGCCAGGAAAACTTTGTACAAGAGACCACTCAGGAAAAGGAGGGAGGATATGAGACATTATGACTACTAAGTATGAGTGACTGGAAGTAAGGGGCTCACATAATATAAGAAAACTATGATCTAACTGTACAAAGCAGGAATTGTTCTTACTTCTCACATTATGATGGTAGATGGATCTTGTTGGTGGTTGTGACTATGTATTGCATTGCAGATATATGGTTGGTGCAGTACGTACCAGTACTACAGTAGATGGCAGGAATTGAGGTAGCTGCAGTGGCACACCAGAAGAGGCATCATGATGTGTGATAGCACAGTTGAAAATAGAGATTATGGTGACATCCAGGTGTGCCATACCTGAAGGAAAAGCAATAGCAATCAAGATATGTTAACGAATGGAGTTTATAGATAATGTATTCTCTAAAATGAAAGGAAGCTTTGATAATTCATTAAGATGAAAAGCATCACATCATGTGTCATAATGCTTCCTTCATGATGTGGGAGAGTAAAGTAGTGTAATAGTAATCACATACTGTAATTTTCTCCCAAGGATCAGTTCTGTAATCCACTCTTTTCAATTTATACATTCATGGCCTACCAACACCCCAGGCACCACAAATACACATAGCTTCCTACACAGATGACATAATATTCATATGTACACACACAAATGCAGACACAGCCACTCACATCCTTCAACCCTACCTCAACACACTTAATGCCTGGTTCACTGAATGCAGACTTAAAATAGGACCCAAGTTAATTGTCATCCTTCTCACTAACTGGAATGCTGAACACTGCTACACACCCCACCAAAACATAAACACACACACACATCCAAAATACTTGGCATAACATACAACACATCACAAACATTAAAAACAAATAAATGCCCTCAGATCACTTGCCAGCACAGTATTTGGACACAACGGAGAAATCACAACCACAGTGTACAAATAATATATCTGATCAGTGATGCAAGCCCTGCCTGGGCCTCAAACATCACTGAGATATCTCAACACCCTTCAGACCATACAGAACAGGGCCCTTAAGACAATCACAGGTTTCACAACTACCACACCTAGAGACCACCTATACCATGAAACTAAAGTCCTCATTATCGTGGATCACCTTGATATGAGAGGCACACAAACACTTGCTGCAGCCTCCACAAACCCACAACACTACATGGCAAAACACCCACATATGCCAGGAATTTCAAAACAACACCCAGTACACATTACCATACACAAATACTGTACTATCATTTTTTACACCCTGCCCACACCAAACCAGTCTCCAGAAACATATCAATACTCAAATCACTCACCAATTCATCTAAACACTCAAGAACACCACTCAGCTTCTTGCATGACCTCCTGACATCTACCCATCTGAATCCTCCCTTCAACATGATGACAGAGTCTACCTGGCCAGGAGGCGATGTGGCCACCACCCAGCCATTTCTGACATATCGGAAGAAGCTGGATGAGCCTTTATAGATGCCCGTCCAGCAGCAGGATGCAACATAGCACCCCATTCTATCAAACACATTATGGAAAATTGCAATACACACAACCACACTCGCCAACATATAATTTTCCAAGAATACATCACAACTATTAGTTACTGAATAAAAAAACCCCATACATTTGAAACTAACATTCATGCTTGCTGACATAGGCCTACATATATCTTTAAGAGCTGTATATAGAAAACAAAAATTTGGTTATACTTTTCAATATAGCTTCAGTTTTTCATAACATTATGTATAAGGGTAAATTGTGCAATCCTAGTGCTGGCTTTACTCCTGTGGAGGATCATGGGCAGTTTGTATGTAGAGGCCCAAGCGTTATGATTTTTAGCAAACGGTTGTGGTGGCAAGCGCAGCAAGCTTCATCACCTGGGGGGTGGGGGGGGGGGTGCTATAGGCCCCCCACCACTGATAATTTGTTTAAATTGTAGCACCCTTTAGGAGCATTTTGAGCCATATGAAAAGCTAAATTGTGAATATTAGACTTGAGAATATATAATATTAATCAACAGCAAATCATATGTTGATGACAATTTTGATTAGTAAATATTTACTAAGACCCTTTCTTACCTGCCTTAGTTTTCTGATGGAGCAATATTAATCCTATTAATATGCATATACCGGTACATTGTTTGCTCAATTTGCTTAAAAATATTCAATAAACCATTATAAACCAGTACTGCACTGTACTGTAAATGAATAAACAGAAGATAACTATTTTGTAGTCAATACAATTGTAATATTTATGTGGAGACTCAGAGTTTGCCTAATGATGTGGAGGCCCCTTGACTATGGAGGCCTGTGGGCAGCTGCCCACTTTGTCCACTCCTAAATCCAGCACTGGTAATCCATTATTGTTTATTGCATGACCATAGTGGGCTCCAAATATCATACATTAGTGCAACCATTATACAAAATATTTATACAGCTTTTGCATTACAACACTCAACTTATACCATACCTTACTCACACCATTATAAGTTGCCATTACATGTAATTTTCCTGATGCACATTTTGGTGATATATGAAGGCAAGGCAAAATCCAGAGTGGTACAGTACTAGAACTTCTAGGAATCCTTTCTTGGTACAGCTATGAGATCCACGTTGGGAAGCGTTGAACTTAATTGGCAGTCAACACATGGTTCAAACAAGCTGCTGTCATCATTCACCTCTCTGTATATAATACAGAAATAAATTACAACATTACTGAATTGTATTCCACTTTCATCAACATCGGCAACAAATTTGTACATTCCTATACTTACTAATTAACTCAATGCCTGGATTTATCATTGGATGTTTGTCCTCCTTATTAAATTATATGAAAAAATTTAAGTTGTTGTTCATCCCTAATTTTATCTATTAAAATGAAAGGGCGAAACACATTTTGATCATGATTGACGTAACATAGATAACAGGGAAACTTATTATATAGTCTGAGGAGGAGGCAGGCACCATGTGTGTGTGTTTGTACAGTAAGCAACCACCATATTGCTGACACACAGGGCTGTATTCAGGTAATTCTGCATAAGAGGTCCATCTGGATTGTTCCCACGGTAAATTTTTACAAGTTGCCACAACAGGATTTCACTGGAAAAAATATATTTCCGAGAAGGATTTAGTGTGACTACCGGGACCTAACTGGGGCAGACTACCGGGACCTAACCTGGGCAGACTACCGGGACCTAAGCAGGAAAAAATATACAGTAGAAATTAGTCAGACCTCACCTGACCTGACCTAACCTAATCTGGACTGGGACACACTACCAGGACCTAACCTAACCTAATCTGGACTGGGACACACTACCGGGACCTAACTTGGGCGGTAAATTTTTACAAGTTGCCACAACAGGATTTCACTGGATTTTTTTTTTTATTTCCTAGAAGGATTTAGTGACTACCGGGACCTAACCAGGGCAGACTACCGGGACCTAACCTGGGCTGACTACCGGGACCTAACCAGGGCAGACTACCGGGACCTAACCTGGGCAGACTACCGGGACCAAAGCAGGAAAAAATATACAGTAGAAATTGGTCAGACCTCACCTGACCTGACCTAACCTAATCTGGACTGGGACACACTACTGGGACCTAACCTAACTATACTATACCTAACCTAACTATAGGAGGTAACTACTGTTATGCTGCATTTGCAGAAGAAATGGTATATAGAAAAGTTGTTTGTAATAGGGAAATATAAACACTGGTACTAGTAAATTTTTCGAAATTGAGTTGTGGCAACTTGTAAAAATATTCCGAAAAGTTGTTTGTAATAGTGAAATATAAACACTGGTAATAGTAAATTTTTCGAAATGGAGTTGTGGCAACTTGTAAAAATATTCCCTTTTTTTTACCCTTACTTGACCTGACCTAACCAAACCAGGACCAAGGCAGACTACCGGGACCTAACCTAGGCAGACTACTGGGACCTAACCTAGGCAGACTACTGGGACTGTCCAATGATTACAATGGCAGGAAAACACCGGACATGGCTCTGGACAGTTGAAAATTTTGATATGCTATTAGGCTATAATAAAAATAAGTGCAACCTCCTCTTAAATTCATTACACATGAACATATTACATTGTCCGGTAAATTTACAGTAAACCTGGGTTCACTAAAACGTATATATTAGTATGTTTTACCACTAATTAGGACCATTCTAAGACTATTTTCTTCAATGGTGTTTCTCTCGGAAATGCCCCGTTTTCGAGATATGCCCAGTTTTCATACCCCATACAAACTTGGGGGAGAGCCTGGGAATCCGGGGTTTTGGGTGGGAGAAAACATGCTGTACACTATGGCGTTGCCTTTATAATATGTAATTGTCTTAAATAAACACTTGAAACCGGAAATAAAAGCGAAATAACAAAGTTTACGAGACCGATACAATAAAATACAATTATAGCCCAAACAGCAGCGTTACAACACGTGTTGGCTTGGGTTGGGCTAGATATTCAAATCAAATGGTTATTTTGGGAATTAGTATTACCTAACCTGACCTGACCTAACCTAACCTAGACCACGACAGACTACCGGGACCTAACCTGGGCTAACTACCGGGCCTAACCTGGGCATAAAACCGGTATAACAAATAGAAGTAGTTACCGGGTAAATATCCAGGAACGTAGATGGATACAGGACGCTCAAACACAGTATTCCCAAAACAAAATATAGCCAATACAGCCACAAGTGGCGTGAATATTACAACATTTGCAACACTGATAGTGTTTTCCCTGCACCCAAAACCCCGTATTCGCAGGCTCTCCCCCAAGTTTGTATGGGGTATGAAAACGGGGGCATATCTCGAAAACGATTCATTTCTAAGAGAAACAAAGTTAAGAAGTGTATTATAAAGGCAACGCCATAGTGTACAGCATGTTTTCTCCCACCCAAAACCCCGGATTCCCAGGCTCTCCCCCAAGATTGTATGGGGTATGAAAACTGGGCATATCTCGAAAACGGGGCATTTCCGAGAGAAACACCATTGAAGAAAATAGTCTTAGAATGGTCCTAATTAGTGGTAAAACATACTAATATATACGTTTTACTGAACCCAGGTTTACTGTAAAAATACCCATTGTCCCCTTGTGAAATATACACAAATAGTAAAGGTTTAACACGTGGACCTTTTATGCAGATATACCAAAAGTGTAATTACCCAAGTCTGGTTATGTTTACCCAGGTTACTTCGATACCAGATGATATATAGACATAATAATATGGTAATTGGTATAGTGTCTATCTTTTTGTTTAATTAATTTAGTGTTTGGTTGGTTGGTGAAGATCCTAACAACAAACCCAAGCCACAGTTATCCTCGTTGTCATTTGTTGGGTGTCCAGTCTTATGAGGAACTTCCACACGTTCCTCGTCTCATGACACACAGACACCTTCATTTTACACATCTCCACGTCACTGGAAATGATCAAAAACTAATAATATATGCACACCTGTTACCTGTACTACCTGGACAAATATGGCCGTCACCGTCTTCATTGACTCTTCACCAAGTTGACGTTGATGCCGTGACGTAATTGACGTTTGTCTTTTCAACGGCGCTCCCCACATGATTCCACTGAATTGTTAATAAATTTTTGTTATGCTAAACCAGGAAATGCACATACACTTTTATTTAATTAGGCTAATTTTTTTGCTGGGATATTTCATATGTTTATAGAAGTCCAAAAATTAGGTTAAAACTGTCAACATAAAAACTAAAATTAATGAGTTGTGGTGGTCATAATTTTATCTGTATACAAAATTTTACCTTAAACTCACTATTATGTTCACGTGTGTTCATTTCAGCCTGCTATAAGTGATGTTTCATTGGAAGTCTATATACCACAATATGGGAAGCGGATGGAGACAGCTGGCCCTTACTTGATAATTTGTCTTGTGATTGGTCACCTCCAGTAAGCGCGTCCCTCATTGGTCCATCATTCCTTCCCCCCCCCCCCCCCCGGCCAAGCTCTTCGGGCTCTTCAACAGCTGCCAGCTGCTACATACTTAAACAAACTGAGATCATAGCCATGGCGGAAGTAAATTCGCCTTTTTTTAAATGTAATTACTGTAACAAGGACTTTACAAGAGGGACGCGCTTACTGGAGGTGCTGGCTGCACCAATCACAAGACAAATTATCAAATAATGGCCAGCCGTCTCCATCCGCTTCCCACAATATGCCATATTGATTCAATGATTTTGTTAGTTTGCTTCCATTAACTTTTTATATCTTTATTATATTTTCATGCATCTATTTCATCCACTTTCTCTTAATTAGTACATCGATTATTATATTCTTTCCTTCCTCTTTTTTTTTTGCTGTTATAATAATGAGAGATCGGTTTAAGGCATGGAGGTATAATCTTAGATTATACCTCCATGGTTTAAGGACCCTGTGATCGTGTATGAGTATTGAAGGCTTGAATCCTCCTGACTATGCCAAGAAACAAATTACTTCCATATAAGGCGGTGTTACCTCTAAAAAAAATTTCACTACATCACTAGCTAGTGCATGGGTCCCATAACGACGACACACACACACCTTTTTCCTGCTATATTGTTATCACAGTCACACGGATAAAAGGGTATGTGACGTAAGTTGAATACATTTATCTGTACAGCGTATCCGTTCTAGCTATACATGCAGTTTCTCTTACATCCAAATGTCACCCCTCACCGTTCCATGTTTTAATTAAATCACATCAATGTTCCTAATAATGTATTGTATAGAGGTTATAGTTTGGAGGATTCGTAGCCCTCCAATTCAACGATAAAGATTCTCTCACCTCTGAACTTTCCATAACTCTATAAAATAGTCAGTGTCGGATTGATGGAAACTGATCAATTATATTTCATGTTGGGGAATTTTAACGGGTCCCATGCTCAAAAGATTATTGTTTATGCACTAATATTTTCAGTCACACATTTTCCAAAACCCGGAGGACGGCCAACATAATTATATTACACAATACAGAATCTAAACTGGATGAACGGCAGATGATCTTCAAAAAAGTTATAGCTAGGAAAGTCATTATTCTTCTCGTCTTCAATTTCAACGGGGATACGAAAGCTGGTGAGTGACGCGAGAAGTTAAAAAAAAAAAAAATAATAAAAAAATATATATCTTGTGAACAGGATTTGCTGCCGTCACATGACTCACATCCTCCCTCCCGCCAGTACATCCACAACGTTGTGTGTACAGTCGCTGACAATAATTTCTTGCCCACCATGAAGCGAAGCCAGAGATCTGTTATAGCAGGCTGTTTCTAGATGACAGCCCATCCAAAGCCTCCATTGGTTCAAGGTGTGTGTGTGTGTGACACCTCGTGATGGTTTGGGTTGGCTGGTGTTCAGAAACCACGTGCTTCGGGCTTCGGGCTTCGTCTCAGGTAGGGTAGATATTATGGTCCGCGATTGAATTTGTCACTATCCAAACTTTGTAATCATGGAGTGGTTTATAATTGTTTCAAAACGCCTGACACGTACTGCAATAAACGAGATGCAATTAAGGGGGCTTTTATATTATTGTGGGTAAAATGGAGGACTAGCGATTCCTCCAGGAAATAGAACACCTTAAATACTAACTATAATACAAATAGATATGTTTTTCGTAATAAACAACAATTAACTTCTCTAATAATGACACCATCCCAAGATGACTAAATAGTAATATTTTCTACACAGGATATCCTTCCTATATATAGCTGTGTGTTGTTAACTCCACAATTAAGTTATCTCCGCCACATCCATATTCACTTGCTGGCTTTCCACTGCTTTGTGTGGACGTGTGTGTGGCGTGGAAGCCCCAGTGAAGTTAAAGTAAAAAGGAGGAGGTAGTACGAAGTTGCATGATAACTTATTTAGTATATTGTAATTCTGGAGCAGTTGATTTCTCTACCCAGGACATTATTCCAAGCAACAAAACGTCATTATCTATTTTTGTTAATCTGTTGGTCCTGTTTCCTGGCATAATTATATACTTTGGAGGAATCGAGGTACTTTAATGTGCAGTACTTTTACCCCCAAGTGACCCAGGATGACACGGAAAGAGACAAGAGAAGGAGGGATGGTGTTCTGCTGGTCCGTGTGGGTACTGCTGACTACTGGAGCTGTAGTCACAACAGGTGGGTCACGAATACCAAAGTCATCACTTCCATATTCCTTTTTTTTTTTTTTAATTATACGGATGATAGATACATTATTCGAACCAATCCCTATGACGTTGTTAAATATATAATACTCTTTTTTCCTGGTGTTTCGCGGATGAAAATTTCTAGCAGTTTCGAAAAGTTTGGATTCCGTTGAACGTACGGTTGGCCACAGAAATTTTTACACAGGCTAGGCTATATAGAAAGAAGTAATTATACGGGAAATAGTACAATGAATGGTCTACCAAATGACTCGATGATTGCAAAACAACAAACATATTATAATGTATCAAATTAAAGTTACGTACAGTCGCGAACCAAAGTTTCGTTATCCCCTTTGAAGGAAGGCGAAGACAGTGATAAAGATACAGTATGCTGAACGATCGGACAAACTGCTGTATCGAGTTGGTAACGAAACAGTGTGAGGTTCATTTTCATAAACCACAAACCGGAAGTCATGGAAAATGAAGTTCACCCTGTCTCGTTACCAACCGGCCCATACACCAGTTTGTCCGATCGTTCAGAATATATTTAACACTGTCTTCATTTTCCTGCCAGCCAAGGGGGTGACGAAACTTTGGTTCGCGGCTGTAGGTCTTACACTCTCTATAATAATTATTATGTTGTGAAACCCTAAAACCGACAGCGTGAACAAATTCTTGTGACCAATAGTACGTATCTGCCTAATATTATTCGGCATGCCTGTTAATTGGTACTATAATTTAGAATTATGTATTTTTAATACAACAGAAAAAAATATGCATCCCTGAACGAATGGATATAGATTGGAGGAGAGGCTGTGAGTTGAACTATGGAAAATACAGCAGGTAGTGAGACAAGAGGGTGAAACAAAATTAAGAGTAAAAGCTTAGCTAGTGATCTGTTAGCAGTCATCTGCTTTTCTCCACTTGTACAGTACATGAATATGGAGCCCATTGAGTCACAATCAAATGGTGAAAATTAAGGAGCACTCATTCAAAAATTAATTAAGGCATGAGCTTACATCAACCACTATTAATTGGTGGGGGATAAAGACCATAATTATAGTTAGTTTTGACTGTTGAGAATTGGTATAACACCCTTGGCTCCTCTCTTATATTCACTTCATTTTTTAGGGTACCAGTGTGACAGTAAGGAAAGGAGTGTCGGAAGTGAAAGATATGAGGCATTCTCGGTCCCCGACACTGGAAACCTGATTCTCAGTTACAGAACAGAACATGTACGTAACAATGTGACAATCTTCTTCAAGCAACAGACTGACGCCAGTTTAAATATATCACAAAACTTTTTAATAACTAACACTGGAAACAACTACAAGAATATTAACATCAGTTATTACGAGGTAGGCCTAAGTGGTGATGGAGTATTGGTATATCCTGTTATTTATGCCTTTAGTCAACTTTATAATTAAGGGGGGGAGTAAAGTTTTGGTATTTTTGGAGATGATTCCTCCAAACTATTGTCAGCAACAGGACACCATTATTTTTGTTAATCTGGTCATGTGTTTCGTGGCATACTTTGGAGGAATCAAGGCGCTCTAATGTGCCCAAAATATATTCTTTCCTTAAGATTACTACTGTATAAAATTATATAATATACTTGACTAAAGTTTGGATCATTTGTACAGAAGATTACTACGACATTGGTGGAGTTCATGGATTCACGCATTAAGATTCCCACCACCGATATACCCTATAAAGTGACAAGTGTTCTAGTGGGGAGCTCCAATTTGTCATGGTGGATCTGTAGGCCTACAAGTCTCAACCATCAGCGTAAGTGCTAATCATCTCACCGTAAAGCAGCGTTGCCCAACTAAAATTTCTCTAAAGGCGCTATACTGTTGATTAAAAAAGAAGAAAAATTAACTAGATTGGCTCTAAAAATTTGCTAGTTACTCTTGTAATGTTGACATTTTTTTGCGCTAAATAATGTGCAAATAAGCTAGATCTAACGGGAAAATCCACTAAGTTGGCATCACTGCTCTAATGCATGCTTCCCCACCTACCCGCCGGTGTATCTTACATTGTCCGACTAAAATACTAAATAGACTGAAATGTAACAGATAGACTATACAAACTCAAGGACGTTGCCAACACTGAGGTAAGAGTCTCTAAATGTAATATATTTTTCCTGTAGCTGCTACTACTCCTACCACGACCACGTCTACAACAACAACAGCACCAACTACTACTACTACTACTACTACAGTCGTCGAAACAAACTCGTCACCGACACCAACGTCAACGTCCAAACCCACAACACACAGTTCTACTAACCAAAGCAAGGGACTGATAATTGCTCTGTGCGTGGTTTCATTGTTGGCAGTGGTCTTTCTCTTGGGTCTGGCCTACTATTGCAAGAAGTCAGGTGAGAATACTTTATTTATATCCTCATTAATAAGTAACACAGGCCTATACCAGTAACAAATCCTTTAAAATGTGCAGTACACATACTGAGATCTACTGTGATGATTCATTCAGAGCAAAAACACTCGCTAGGTGCTACCATAAAAAGAAAAAAGAAGCATATTGATATGTAGGTGAATTTTATCCAGTGTCGGTTTCTACCATTCATTGTATTGTATAATTATATGAAACTTTCTTGCAAGGGCCTAAACAGCAATTAACTCTAATTCTCTTTATTTTACTTTAATATGTTATAGAACGTGACAATAAAGAAATACTGTACCAACCAGGGTCCAGAGAATACATCAATTTTATCGCGTCAAGTGTCATGAATCGATTGTAGAGTCCACAGTTATATAGCCAGCTGTCAGTCCACGACTCCCTGATAATATTATTATTTTAGTACAATACAGATATCAGCTACCATTATCTCGGCCCTCGGAGGTCGGCAACACAACACCTTTTTCTCGTGTCACATTAAATATTCTAACCAAAATTATAATTCCTCAGGGCAACCGCTCGTAGCAATGAACGATGCGAGTCGAACCAAGCCGAATGTGGAGCTGGAGGCCCAGGAGAGGGTGGACAATCACATCTACGAGGAGTGGGACGAGTCCTACAGGTACCAACTCAAGAAAACTGAGGATCAATTTGAGAGAAACTCCATCAATAGCATCTACCAGCCCTTCGATGATAATATATAGCTTGGTTAGTTTGAACAGTCAGAATAAATTAGTCAGTTGATCAGCTTTATGCTTCGTTGTCGTGGGAGGGAAATTATTTATTTAAGGATGAAATAAAACCGCCCTAGGACGAGGAAAGTGATATGATGAGAGGTGGGACAGCAAACACGAAGTGACGAAGGAAATAGAAGAATGGGATGACATTAAATTTCGATGGGAAGAGAATGATCAAATACAGCAATTTTAATGCCTGACTCGTCACCTTCTGTAGTATATCCTCTCACTTCTATTTCTTCATGTTGGACATATCCTCATTGTATATCTGACTCACTGACGCTATGATACAGAGGATAAAAACGTCCGGTGCAAGAGAGAGTAGCTATTCGGTTGCTGTTATTTTTGTTGCTGGTTGTACTGCTTTTTCAGGCAGCAAGTGGATCGTATGCAAAAACCAGCATGCCCGCCAAGCATTCGTGTCCATCCCGCCGATATAATCCCAGGGAACCACTTGAATTACTGCATTGTCACTGGCCGCATGGCTTCTGGCTGTCTGCATATACGCCATACTGTCTACCTGCTACCGGCTACCGCACCCGACCGGCGACCGGACACTGTGCAAGGCCACTGCGACCGTAAAAGTACAGGCGGCAACTCAGCGACGCTCAAGATTTCAACGGGCCAGCCAAGTGTGGTAGTGTCATAGAGGTAGTAATAATCAGGCATAGTATGCTAAATTAAACCTACTACTGAATGAATATCTTGATACAAATGTTAACAGTACAGGCCACCTTGTTGTGCTATCCAATCGGGCCATCTTCCCGGCACCCGGAAGAAGTAAGTTAGTAAACGAGACAGAGGGAAGCCTTGGAACTTTGGAAGGTCAAGGTAGTATCCTGCAGGCTGCAGCCCTACTGGTCCAGCAAATTAGGTTAGGTCAGGTAAAGTCATGCTAACTATACAACATATGAATATTAACTATGATCAAAATGCACTGTTGCACTTATATTTTAACATAAGAAAACATGGCTTAATGGATTATTAAAAAAGAAAGTTGTATATTCCATATTTGTGGCTCTTCTTTAACCTTACCAAAGTTCATACAGAATAATTTTACTTAACAAATGTATTTAATGCCATATTACGTGTTCCAACACACTTTGACTGACTAGGCTGTGCAATGATTATTTTGTATTGTACAGTACTTGGAATATTACCAATACATTTTAATTAGAGTTCACTGTTCATATCAAACACTAATAAAAATTATGAGGGAGAGAAATGTGAATGGAAGAGGAGGGCTTTCCCAAGCAGGGAGGGAGTGCTGGAACAGGGAGAACTGAAGACTTCTGCTGTGGCCACCCCCTTGGGAAGGTGTTCCCAGAAGGAGTGAGGCATCAAAGCTATAGATGGATATAAATAGTCATTAATGGGTTAAGAATATTCAAGTTCTGTGGATCAATGGATTAAGAATGCCATGAATGAGTAACTTGTTTTATTTTTAGGTGAAACTTGATGCACAATAGAAAGCAAATCTAGCAATCACTGCATAACCTAGCATACATGGAGCTACCTTCCTGGCACGCAAACAGTAAACAGTTCCAGCCACTCCACACAGATAGGGAGAGCAGGCAAATGTTTGAAGCTAGAGGGAAAAAATAATATGTGAATGATTATATGCATACATAATATGATCCAGATATGTATAAAGTATATACACATGAATTCCCTGTATATATACGTCTACAGTTATTATACCTTCATGTATATGTAAGCATATATTAATCCTTAAAACACTTGTACTTAAAAGCAAAATTAATACAAGCACTTCTTGTGTCAAATGATGTGTTTTAATATCCTATAATTTATTGCTGATGGAAACGAAGAGGTAAGAAATATCATAGGAGTGTTCTTGTATATAAATGAAGCTTCACACATGATGACAACAATAGCCAAATAAGAAAAGTGCCTTTGACGCCTGTTAATCCCAGTACGCTTTTGACCCTCCTGTCCAGAGACTACCAGACAAACCCGAGAATATTGTTCAAGCTCAGTGTGAACATTAAAGAAATATGGCACTAGCTGACTCTGTTTACACATATGTATAGATGGGAACAGAGGATCTGAGTGATATGATGATGGTGCCTGTCTGAAATAACCAGTACATCTTTCTAACATGTACAACTGGCTGATGATGCATGTCTTGGTCCACCGAGAAAGGCTTCTGGGGCCACGCACAGACGGGTGAAGATTATGATCTTTAACATTGTATGAGTAACTTGTGTAATGCTTTGTGAAAACAAAATATTATGGGCAATGCTCCTTCTGTTCCTTGCTTGTCATAAAGTTGATCCAGTGCTGCTTATACTGTACTACATGCAAAAAGTAATTAAGTTTTTCCACAAAACACCTAGGTCAAAAAAAATGCAAGTTCCCCAACTAATATTGAAGACAGGGTTGTGACTAAGTGTGGAGGTGGTATTTTACTATTTAGCCCAGCCTAAAGTAGCTGCCTGGATCAGGGTGGCAGGTGGACCAATACTGGCTTTCAGTTGACTACTGTACTGTACCAATATATGGAGGATAACATGAATACAACCATCTTGTACTACAAAGGAATTCTACACTCCTTATGGTTTGAGAAATCATTGCAATTTTCAACATCTAAGAACCTGTAGAAGTCTTGATTTTTACAATTTGTTATTATTTAGTTAAAACTGAAGTGATGACCTGGTGGTTCAACTTCTGGTATCAGCCTGGTCTGCTCAATGGATTAATGGTGGCAGCAAGCAGCTCAGCCCGCCCGTACGTGAAGAAGCGCTGTGCACAGACAATTATACCACTCAGAGACAACATGAAACAGTTATATACACATTCACACCTAGCGATCGGCCGCGTACGACTCGGTCACATCCCTAGTTTTAAAACAACTGGAATGAACAAGAATATTCTATATACTTCTCTATAGATTTTTTTTATCTCTCTACAAAGGTGATCTAAATTACAATTACATGTACTGTAATTGCTGATTTTGTCTAGTATTTTTTTTTTTGTGCCACTTTGATCTAATACTGTACTGCAGATATCCTATGCTAATTCAAGTTAGATTTTCTAAAGTATCAGGATGATTTGTTGACTGAAGATTTGTCTCAATTCACATTAGAGTCAACATTCCAGGCACAGCCTGAACTTGTTATACTGTATTGTTCATATTACTTCATAGAGTACAAGGTTCTTCATACATCAAGTCTTGGTATCCACTGACTTCTTACATCTATGTTTTATTTATTAACAAAATATTTTGCACAAGGACAGTTATGAAGTACAGACTGTCCCATGGTAGATGAGCTGAAACAGCCCTATCAACCCATCTGGCCCATCTTCCCTTCCCCTCAGGACTCTTGGTGTTACTGGGGCACAGGCCTCCCAGGCGCAATTACTTGTCTAATTTCGTATTCCTTACACTCGGTTTTGCCATCAGACCTTCATCATGTAGTACTCAATCCAAACAAATTACAAGCCAAGCAATACCAGTCTAGTGCTTGAGACGATGCTGGGGTGGACAGTGCAAGGCTTGCCGGTTCTGGTGGTTAAGTTCGCGGGGGTCTGACCCATCCTCTCATATTGACGAGCCGCCTCTGTACACTGGCACCTAAATGCAGCATTATATGTAATCATTCTTTAATAATCTAAAGCATTACTTTTCATAAGTTATCATGTAACTACTGTACTTTTCCTTGGGCCCTTGACATGAATATCAAAATGCACTCAGGGTGTGAAATGTCAGAGGCGCCTCGTTTAGCAGTCCCCTCGCGATGAACTTGGCAGCATCTCACTGATCCCCCCCGGTGCCAATATATGTGAAGACAGCAATGTCCTCCTAGCTACAGCATCCTCAACACTCCTCCTGTCATCTTCAGCAGACTCACGCCCCCTTGGCGGTGTCTTGCAAGGGCTCAGCGGTGGACACTCGGCCTCAAGGGGACGTGAGGTGGCCAGATGCGACCCATCATACATTGCCAGCTCATATTTCCTCTCAAGCTCCCACTCTGAGTCCAGACCTATCGACTCGAGCAATCTAATTCCTTGTTCCGGAGGCTTCTGCCACCAGACGTCTCAAGGTCCTGTGTGGACAGCACTACTAGATATACCCAAACTCCCTGGCTCTTCCAGCTCATCCACAGTGAGCCACCTGCACCTCACAGCAGCTAGAAGTTGGTGCTGCTGCTACAAATACCCCAGTGTGGCATAGGTCTTCACAAAGGGTGTGTCCACTTTGCAGCTTTCCCTGAAATGTTAGCAACTATTAGAGTCCAGTACATTACAATATATTCTTCCAATGTTAGAGTTTTTAAGTCAAAATGTAACAATCTATGAATATTTCTCAAAAGCAATTTCAACTTTAGTTACATACTGTATTTAGAAGTAAAAACACCAAGAAGATATTTCCTACAAGAAAGTAAATCACAACATTTAAAGCAATTCTAAAGCCAAGTCGGATAACCTGCAGCTGGGCTCAGCTACTAAGGGTCAACACTACTGGAAATACAGGACCTTTGACCTGGTGTCTTGGTTACTGGGATAAATATGTTGGAATCACTAGTAATGTACTGTGATCTTTTGACATGGCTTGGGAACCTTATGATGCACCAGCCAGTCACTTGACAACTGATTCACTTAAAAATTTCTGGTAAAAATATGTATACTGTAGCCCATATATATTTTTTTGTACATGTACTTGATATACAGATTAACAGTAGATCTGCATATACGATTCTACAGTACTGTACTACAGTATATCAAAGCACATTTGTTATTCAATAATAAAGGTGTGTAAAATGCTTGTATGAGCTCTTCTAAATGATTCTAATAATATATCAATTTCTCTGAATATTGCACATTAGGTTAACACTAGGTGAGTGGCCATGAAAAAATACAGTAGACTAAGAAGGTACAGTGTTGCACAGTTTATTATGTGTTTAATGCTAAAATTATCTCCAAGGGCAGCTTGCAGTCTAAATGTATAGTTTTTGCCACACTTTCAGGAAAAAGGTTGGTATGGGATGTGTAGGTGAAGCTTAGCATAACCCCTACACCACCACCACTGTATCACTGTACTGGGTTTACAGCAGAAAAATATTTATTCTCAGTTAATGTGAGCTCCATAAAACAAAAATATTCAAGATAAAGGTAATAATTTATACTGTTATGAGACTTTCAATATAATAATTTTATAGTCTGGACCTAATTCAAGTAGTGTTGGCCCAGGTATTGGAAGGGAAGGGAGGAGGGAAAGGGCTGAGAGGAAGGGAGGGAAGAACAAAGGTCCACCTCATATCAACTGGCCACACCACCATAGATTTCACTTCTGTACCACCCATATGTATCTAATCTTCAGCAGGATCCCCAGAGTAACTTCACAGTCATTACTATTATAGCTTGTTGTAAGATGTTGACTGCTGCTGGCCACTCAAATGATCCACATTTATTCAGATACTTTTAGCATATAGCCACAAACTTTTACACACACACACACACACAATCTCACTGGTTATCATAGCAGCTGTGTACAAACTTGAACTGTAATTTCTCCTCACAGCCTATTTTTGTACCAAATCCACATACAAATTATATTAAATGCACTCAGCCACTTCAGCCTACTAGTCCCCCCCCCCCCATTATTGTTAACATTAAGAGTAAGGTTGTTTTTCTGACCAGAAGGAATAGTGGGGACTTGAGGATGTGCTGGAAACATTACCATTCCTTCAAGTTAAAGAAGCAACCCTCTTCTGGTTGCTAAGTGGAACTGGTGCTGCCGCCAATGTGAAGTGATTACGAATGAGTGAATTAATGTGGATTATTGTACATATACTGTACATGGTTCCCAAAGTGTTTGATTGTAAAGTATCCCATGTATAACCTATTCTTAATGAGTTATAATGGCATTTGAAACATGTAGCTACATTTTACCTAATGGTGTTCTAAGAAACAGACTACTGTACATGTACGTATATGTGTCTCATTATAGTCACTGTGTTACATGGTTATGTGGACAACCCAGTAGTCTCCAAACTGCTGACATCTTACTCTCTTAAAATAGATACCAAATAGGTATTACTGAGTGGAATTTACTCTACTTTACTTAATCTCTCTGTGTTCACAAATTAACATTTTAGTACAAAAGCACTACGGTATGTACTGTAAATTGACTTAGGGTTTTACTGTATTCCAAAAATATGACAAATCATTGTTAGCAACTGTACAAAGCTAAAAACACAACCATATACTCCAAGCTTACCCTGTATATTTCATATGAGTAATTATGCGTTAATTTTTTTTACTATCATTAATGTACTGTACTGTATTACTAAGAGTAAGTGCATAATGTGTGTAGTGTATCACCGTAGGGTATGTTTAACACTGCCACTATAATAGGTGCTATATTCTGTAGATTCTGTATACTGTACTTTAAAATTATTAAGAATTAATACCAAAGTGAGCATCTCAAGAGTTCTAAAACGGTAAATGACAAAAATAAATGTCCAATATTTTCCCATGACAATGATTATTGAGGAACCATTGGTGCTGTATAAGGCAACTGTTACCAAAGAGATCTCAATCCTACAGAACTTGATTAAGATTACAGTAAGATCTCGCATCTAACGTGTTTCAATCTAACGAATTCGTATCTAACGACGTTTTGGACATCTACCTATATTCTCATCTAACGAGTATAGTTTCAAATCTAACGAAAAAATCCTAAATGAACAGCGAAAAATCCCGAACAAACAGCCACTCCCGACTGCCTCACTCCCTCCCAAAAACAGAGAAATTTCCCTGCACCTGGCAACACTGCTCCCACTTCCCACCTACACGCCTCAGAGACGCTTGTCGCCTCAGTCCTAGTGTTATCACCCTTATGGTCAGGTGCGTAGTGGTGATGTTATTCTTTGTGGTGGTGGATTAGGTCTCTTGTGCTGTTGGATATCGGCCACGTTACCTAGTTGGTCGTCACCCATCAGTTCAAGTTGAATTTTTGCCACCAAATACAGCTAATGACTAACAATAATTCTAAACTTGAGCCCAAAGTATGGAAAATGAATGTTTATAAAGGTTGTTCATTCTAAAAGGTTAGGCCTAATAGCGTTAGTGTAGTGCGTGACGAGTTGACAAGTTCAGTTAACACCAATAATTCATGAGTTTCTACTCATACAATCACATTTCCTTAGTTTATATTAATTATTCTTTGTAGTTTTCTCATACAATCACTTGCACTTTTCACCATATCAAATTTCTGTACCGTGATATGTGTTAAAAGTATGAAAAATGTCCGTATTGAGAAGTTGTTCACTATAAAGGGGTTTAGCTTATGACGAGTGTAGCAAGCCAGCATGAGTGACAGTGGGGTGAAAATTTCAGTCATCACTAAAATTCATTGAATTTTCATTCGTGCACAAACATTCCTTAGTTTGTATTAATTAATTTTGGTAATTTTCTTTGAAAAATCACTTCCACTTAATATTAATTTGCGCATAGATACGCCTAATAGGTGTGAGAGTGTGGATGGCCCAGCTGTATGTGAATCATGTAGGCATATTATGTGACAATACACCCGGAAAATCCCGCACCAAAATTTACATTTTTATTACCACTTTAAAAAATTTGGACTATTGGGATTTTCGGAGTATCCGTGGTCGGATTAACAGACTTTTTTACATGTTTCTTGCCGTAAATATAAGCCACTAATGTAAATTAAGAAAGAAAATTGAGTTTCAGTTGTATTTTTGGTACCGATTAAAATTTTCCCCATATGTTTATGTATTCGTATCTAACGAATTCGTATCTAACGCACCTTTTTTGGCACCTATTATTCGTTAGATGCGAGATCTTACTGTACTTAACTTATGTTCACTTATGTGTAACTGTAGAGGAATGAGTTAACTTTAATATGCTCTAACTCCTCTACTAGCAAGGAAATTACTACAGTACCGGTAATTAATATAAAAAAAAACCTGATGTGCAAATTTTAACAGGCATGCGAAAAGCTGCTTTAAACAAACAAAGATTTTTGCTAGAACTAATGAAGATAACTGAGGAGTGAAGACTGAACTGCTATCCTAATATCAAGTCAAAGAGCATTAGGAAGCATTGCAGCACTACATAATTCTGGTGAAATTGAAATTTCCATCCCAGTGGAACCTGCTTCTCCCGAACACAGTGTTTAAACTAGCAATTACGTACCTATGTAAGCTACAATGGATTTTCTATGTGATCTAGCGACTTTAATACTGTTTTCTCAGAGCAAATGATTTGTCAACCATTTAGCAACAAAACTTGGAGTTTACATTACAGTATATGAAACTCTACAACTATAATATCATAACAAAGCACCACTTTTAAGTTATACAGAGTTTTGTGCTTGAAACCCAACAGTACTGTATTAATATAATTATCATTGTTTATAGATAGATATGACTTGATCTGCAGGATACACATTACAGTACAGTATACCTTTTCCTGAAAAAGCCCACTCAACAAGGCTAACTAAATTAAATATACTGTACTGTAATAGAACAGAATAATGCCATTAAAAATTGCAATGATACTGGTGCTCTCTTGGCAATACACCAGGGTTTTAGCAATGTTGTTTAATACAAGAATGGATGCAATAAGCATTATCCAGATTCAGGTATAGTAAGTAACCTTCTATGACTGTATCATCATAAATAATAAATAGGAAGAAAAATTATCCTGCATTCTGAAAAGCAAGTTATGTCATTTATCCATATATAGTACAGTAAATGTGAATACGGTACCACTGCAATAAACTACAAAAGAAAAGTACACAATCCATTCACATGCATTTAATAGTTTCTGTCTACTGTACTTATGAAAGGAAAAGGATGAACAAAACACTACAAAACTGTATGTAATGCAAATCTAATGAGGAGTTTATACTGTATGGGATATAATTAAAACTTATCCAATCCAAGTTGGTATATCATTGGAATAGTCTAGTAAGTTTATTAGAGAATATTACAGTCTAATATTATTGATAGCAAAGCAACTTAATCACTCCATCAAATTTTCATGCAGCATAAGATAAGATTAGGACTACCAACTAGAAGAAAGTTACAATTAATGTTCAGGCGTGAGTAAACACGAGAAAGGCCCGTGATTCGAGGATTATTAACCTACGCTCTCCTATCTAATGAGCATAGGATGTACTTCAGCTCCACTTCAACTTGAAGAAAGGAAGTGGATGACATAGGAGGATAATTATAGGTTGGATATGGTGAAAAAGAGAGACAGTGGGAGATGTGATGAATTTCTTAATATATTTAATATATGGTATGAAATGAGGGAGTACATGTAGTTATGACAGCACGATGACAGATAATAATAGTTGTAGAGAAGGGTAGAAGAGAGAAAAGATGAGAATTTTATCCTCAAAAGTCAGAAAGAAGAATACTGTTACTAAGAGATAGTAACAATACTGAGTCTGAGGTAGGGTAAGGGTGATGCTGTGAGTGAATCAGTGTTGGGATAATACAAGCAGAAAAATGAAATTATAATAAGCACAGGGGCAAGGTAATTAAGTAAAATAGGATAGGGGTAAGATGGCAAGCACTGGGATAAGACAAGGTGATATGAAAGAGGACATACTGGAACACAACCATGCTATTGATTTGAATTCATGAGTCATAAAAGCCGCCTACTCGGGACAGATATGTGGAGTCAAAGCAAGCTGTCCTTTTAAGGGGTAATACACTTTTGGCACACTGAACTGCCTTGATTCATCCAATCTATGCCAGAGAACAAGACCAATGAATAAATATGATGGTATAGGGTCACATGAAATATGTTGCTTGAGGAACCAGTTGCTCCAATTTTACCAATACTGTATTTCCCTCTTAATTAATATAATAGATGACTACATGTGTTGTTAATATGGCTTCTAACAAAGACTGACTTTTCCCACACATATTTAAAAAGTACAGTGTGTGGAGAGTGAGTGAGTAAAGAAACCATGGATAATGTCTATGTTAGAAGAAAAAAACACAAGACCAGTAAAAAAAAATATGAGAGAAAATGAATGACATAGGTAAGGAAAGTATCTTTGTTATCAAGGGTAATGTAGGGTCATGAACAGTAAATGTCATAGAAAAACAGCAATGTTATAGATGGTGGTGGAGATAATAATGAGGATAGTGAGACTTGTGATATCGATTTGCAATGAGGTTACTAGAAATGGTGACACTGTTAATAACAAAAATTACAATAATACAATAATATTAGATAATGACAACAATAATAATAATAAAAGGAGGTGCTTTCCCCTACCAGAAAACATAAGGGCTTATCCTTAAATATCCCACACAAATTATTATCAAATATATTTTGAATAAAATATACACCTAACCCATGCCGAAACTAATAAATACTGTGTAATTATCTCCGGTGAGATCCACTGAAAAGTCTACTTATACTGGCCATGACACTTTTGTAAGAACAAAAAAAGTAAAATTTTCTGTGTACTGTACTGTAAATTATAATACATCTATGTACATACTCCACAAAATATACTGGTGCACAAAGGATTAAGCAAAATGTGCAACCATATACTGTACTGTACTTAGGTAATTTCTCTACAGTATAATACAGTACTGTACTTATCTTTCCTTTTAAAATGCACAATGTATTAAGTCACTTGGAAGTATTTTGCATTCCCAGATTTACAAATCTTTTAAAGAGAAGATTGGCAATGGAAATCTAGGTTAACTGAAATTTTTGGTTACCATTATCTGTATTATGGTTATTCTATATTTTTTAATATACTGTACTTTCGTGTTGTAACACATAAACATTCCTCCAATGCAATTATATATTCTCCTAGAACTTAATCAAATTCCAAAATTTGTGTTTTCTCCAATATTTTCCTAGAAATAATGTCGGTGAAAACTTATGTAATAGATCATATACCGGTAATGAAAGTAATCATGATTTTCATTATGTTAATGTACAAAGCCATACACAATGACATTCACTAGTGCAATTTCAAATACATATACTGCATGCATCCACACTTATAAATATGACATACATTATACATATGCATGCATTCACAAAATTCAAATTTTCAAATATAATGCTGGACTGAAGATGCTTACATGCCTAAACTATAATCCTAATGTTCAAGGGGCAGTATTAAAGTAGTGTTCTTCATCTACAAACATAATTACTACACCTGGTTTAAACACACATACTGTATAACTTTCCTGCTTTACTGAATGCATGTCACTGGGATCTTCATAATTTCCATAAAATGAAACTACTGTATAATTAAACATTGTACAGTTCTAGCAATGTAATGCAGGTATCTGTATCAGCAGAATGACTTTCCAAAGTCATTTATATGTATTAGTGTCTGGAATAAGCTAGAAAAAACTAAAAGCATGTCACTTTGCCTAAAGAATAATTGAGAGATCGTACCCCCTTGATTACTGGATGCCTTTTTAAAGGAAAATTAAACTAACCAAGATTCCTACATCCAATGAAAATGTAATAGTACACTCTGTCAATGATAAAGTATCAACCAAGAAAGATTGGTCATAATCAGAAAAGAATTATGTGACAAGTTTTACCTTGATAGGATAAAGCAAAGCCCTGAGCATATGTTGTGTGCCTTCATCAGTGGTAACATGATGAATGGTGTACTGTACATCATCAAGGTAAAGGGATTAAAAACTTTGATATATATATATATATATATATATACCTGTATATACTGTACATATATATATGAACTGTAGATATACAAAAAAAAATTAATTATATATATATATATACAGTACTTGTATGTTATACTTAAAATAAGAAATATGAGAGTAAATGTCTGTGAATGGGTTTCCAATGTAATCTTTCTGTTCTGTGTTACTGTATAAGTCTGCACAACACACACATAAACTTAGCATGTGAATAATGGTACACTCATTCATATTTGCACACATACATAGCAGTAGACATTATACACACTTATAGTTAAAATAATGTGATAGCAAAACTGGAAGTATTAAATAAAAATAAAAAGTTGAAGGACAGAAAGGATTCAGAAAAATTAAAAGGGAATCAGTCATCATTCAAGCAGCCTGCTATGTGCAACAGGCATGGGTGGCCTGAGGAAATCCATGTTGGTGAGGGAGAATGGAAGGCGTGGCAACATGAGGTGACAGAGGCAGAACGAGGGTGACGGTGAGGCCCCTACCTCGAGCGAGATAAGGCACACCAGACGAGCCTTTCAGAGCCAAGTGGGAGTTAGTGAACTGAAACAAACAAGAATCAGAGGGTGTTACACACAGTGCCTAGGAGCCAAGGGTCACAAAGAAAAGGAATAATCTGGCACTGCCGAGCTGTGAGAATGCCACGTCTGGCATTTAGAAGCCTATGAAGGCCCTCTCACAAGGATAACAAACAAACTGAAGGTGGACTCACTCACAAACTGAGCAGGTGCTACAAAACCCACACATTCACAGCACAAAACAAAGAAGGCAGACACTCGATTAATGAAGGTGATATAAGATAATGATCTTTTTCTTTATGATTAACAATACTGTATTTACTTAATCACCAAGAGCACAAATGAGCACTCGTGAATTCGAGTACTGTACTTGGTATGATGTGGTTTTCGTGTACAAAATAATATACGTATGATGAACGATGATTATGTTGAGCTATAGTGATAGAGTTATGATTTTACATATCAAATGATAATAACAGACTGTTAATCAACAATGAAATTAATAATTCTGTCGTACCGAACTTAAATTGTAAGATTCAATTTTTTTTTCATAATTTTACTTAAACCCAAGTTAGAAACCAGACAGAGTCATAAAAATTTCTTTTCATCAAATGAGAACTATTTAATCTTGAGCTCCATGTTACTGTTTGCATTTCCTATATTAAACCTCATTACAGCGAGTTCTCATGTGGGGGTGGACATCAAACCTACGGATAGACAGAAATAATTAGACATTTGGGACTTCCTAGTGATGACTTCATTCACATGGCATTACTCACAACAAAATATACAAATAGTGTATACAATATGTAACTTATCAATTAGTGGTTTGATAATAGGATACAAAAGTTTGGATGATTTAGGCTTGATATCCTTGTGAGAAGTTAAATAATTTGCACGAGCATAAGTAAAATACAATATACTGTACAACATAAGTTGCCATTCAACATAGATGAGAAGAGTCTTATTAATATAATATAATTATAGAAGACATCATTCATCATTTTCAGGAGTGAAACCATCTTTACACCACTACAGTATTCTGTTGGTCACCAAAACTTTTTCCATTGACTTTCTTCTGTATACTGAGTATGAAAGTAAATGAATCACCTTATTGTTTAGGAAATTATGTTTCTGGGGATGGTAAATATCTAAGCAGCTGTTGTCATACTCAATTATATCAAAGCTAGCATGAAAATCTATACGGTAACATTCATGCAACATGAAAGAAAAGTATACTGTAGTACTTTACTGTACTGTACTTATAAATACATTATGATGCTGTTCTCTGTACTGTGTTACCTAACCTACAGTATTATAATATTATCCCCATTATAATTAGTGCAACTGCATATTTAGCATGGTACAATATCAGTAATCAAATAATGTACAGAACCATAACCGGCAAAGTCCACCTTTTACAAATACAACTGAATTGTTAACTTATTTTGGGGTAGAAGGAAATTTCACCACCTACAATATGCCTAAGGGAACAATTTAAGAGTTTATCCCAGGTAACTTCAACACAGTCTGACACACCACACCACACATACTCACCATATATCCATACCTAACTCAGCAGACTTCTTTGACATTATCCTCTACAAAGGATCTCACACAGAAAGCTGATGTATTCCTATGGTTTACCAGATCAGTGACTTCAAGTCAACACAAATAAAAGGGGACTGTTGTTTATCAAGATAGGCCTAATACAATTTCCACCCTTTCTTATCTTGTAGGTCAGGATACAAGATAATTATCATAAATGAATTATTCAGTTTAGTGAATGAAGGAGCTCGTAAGGGGTGTCTTGTATCTATCCTTTCAAAATACTGGAAGAAACTACAGTTAACATTGCAATGAATTATATACTGTAAGGTTAAACCCTTCACTGAAAACTGCTTTCTATCTACACTTTACTATACGGTATATTTACAAAAAATTATCATGTATACAGTACAGTACAGTAGTCCAAGTTTACCTTTCCCTGGCTTATGGTTCTGGCAATAATCTTAATGACATAAATATATTCATATTCATACAATAAACTGTCTTGGCCTGCCAAATAAACCTATATAAATATATGCAAATTTAACTACAGTATTAAGACACTCATCTCACAGATGGGGTATATAAAGCATTCATCGTGAATGTATACTCTATGCAAACAGAAAACCAATATTTTACTAGAACTACTCTTTCAGATTACTTGTGCTGCACCTGTACTGATATTAGTGCATGTTACTCAGTATAGTTCTCATTTTTCTTCCTCTCAGTGATAATATGCTGCTGCAAAACCACTTAAGATGAAATTATCATAATGTACTGATCAACCTAAGTATATACTGTATTTTCATACCTAAAACAAACTAACCAATTGTAGGATTTGACTTCACCACTACGGACAGTTATAGCTAAAACATCCCTTGCACATAGGTGTATGGCAGCTTGGATTGAGGTACAGTATTCTATTATAAGTGGGGTGAATATAATACACCTAGGATTATTACATTTGCATTTGTTCTTAGTCTGTATTCTGTTTCTTCACATGTTCTGCATAAGGAACTAGACCCAACTAGTACATTTACCATCAAACCTGCCATTCTCTTCCTTTTAATACAGAGTTTGACTCTTGTACTTGAGGTAATATCACACATTTCACTTTCTTGTGTTGTTACCTTGAAACAACAAGTTGTAACTGTCCTGACTCACAGTCAGTGTGAATGGCAAGTGAGGAAGCAACTATATCTACAGACTTATTGCTAGGTTGGGTCACGGCAAGAGCCATACCTATAAGGTTGTGTGAACTTTGAAATAAAGCTATCAATCTACTGATTGAATTTGAAGGTCAAGGATGCTAACAGTTATACCACAAATATCCTCCACACAATATAGTGTAATCACAAATCGAGTAAGGAATGTACTATACATAAAGTACTATAGTACCGTATATTCAAGAACCACTCAAAGGTTGAACTACATTACAGCAATCCATGTCAAGAATTTACACTGGAGAAAAATCCAAATATTGTACAGTACAGTACAGTACTGTATTACACCTTCATACTGCCTCAAGTAAATCCTGAAACCCCCAAGAAAAAATCCATCCTCTGGGTTAGTACAGTATTTGAATCCGTTTACAGGACTGAAATGGACATGAAAGATTCAGAAACCTCCCATCCTTAATTAATATGCCATTAACCCTTAAACCGCAGAAGTCAGCAATTGTCGACACCACCACCAAATTTGAGGGACCACGGGTGTCGGCATTGGTTGACAGACGCATTTTCAAATATGCGCGCCCCCTGACATACTTGATTAGGCTCACAATAGAGGGGTTATGGACCTAGGAGGGTCCCATGAGTCCCATCAGCCTTGTTTTGCCAGTGTAGGAATAACTCAGCATGTGAGGATGTACATTCAGTGCTCTGCTTGTGTGCTTATCACCATATACATTATGTATGTAAAAATGACAGTGGTATTATATTTCATATTGTTGTGTTAAAAAATGTGATTCTGACACGTTTTCTGATGAAATCAGAGCTTACGTAGAATTGTAAGGAGAGTGTAAAGTGAATTTTGAGTTGTGGTCATTCTGAGCTGGCTACCATTCCTACAGATGTTCATTTAGTCTTCACAAGTACATCAGGAGGCAGCTAAAGGTTTGTACTTCAATATAATGCATAATTTATTCATGTAGGTCTAGTGGTTTACACGATATTAGATGCTAAACGTGTGTTTACGTTTTGCAAAAATATGCCCACAGTACAGAGGTGGCAGGAGTGAACATGCCTGCGGTTAAAGAGTTAATGGTTGCCTGCCTGAATAACCCTTGTGTATGACTGAACTAATGCACCACAAGGGGTAATACAAAAAAAAATGCTATAGGATCTTTCAAATATATTAGCCCTGGATAAGGAGCAACACTGTATGAGGAGAAGCCTTTGCTGACGACATTTTTGCTATTGCTTCTTTAAGTCAAAGGCCTGAAGGAGCAGTAGCAAAATGTCATCTATTAAGACTCCTCATATGGTGTTGTTCCATATACATTCTGTCAAGCTAATGCATATCTTACTCAATATTACCCCTGGTTATTGTGAAGAAAGTTTGAAGAGGAGGGTACTTCAGATCTGCAGGGTTCAATGCTCTGGTTAGCCTTCAATGTCATTTATCTTAAAACTACTACAGTATACTCATTAAATTAACTAAGCACCTAGTATGTCACATTTCTCAGAGGCCTACAATACCAAATTGACAGGAAATGACATTCACTATTTCACTGCCAAAAAATGAACACATCACATTAACATCAAATTGTGTGACCTAAGGAATTGCTAATTGGCTCAGTGTCAGTTTTCAAGAGTCTGAAGGGATCCCATAAAGGGTCTCCATGAGTGATAATGAAAAAACAATTGGCTACAGCCTACTGGGCCAGGGCTCTCATACGGCTGGAGGTAGGATACTGACTTTGCAACAGGAAGAAAGAAAGAGAAGGAAAGGAGGGACAGGTGAAAAGCCATAAGGGAATGATATGGGATTGAAGGTTAGTCCAAACTCTTTAAGTATTGCCACATATCTGCTGGAAATATCCTTCTACAATAAGTATACAGTATTAGTTAGTTGTCAAATTCTGTAGTTGTATATTTGCTGTTTTCCTCAACTGGAGGTATCTTAAACAAGAATATCAGAAACAATACATATTGTACTGTAGACAGATGGCATAGTTGAGGAAGGCTACCAATGAAGAGTGGTTAGTATGGTACGGTACTTTCCAACTTTGTGCTTAGGTTTCTGTAGTTTTACTAATTTAACTTTATTTTTCCTATCTTATTAATCCACTGAATCACACTTTTTGTAAGACTTTCAATTTCTGTGATGACAATGTCCAGTTGACAACAGTTAATAAGTTGCAAACATTTCAATATATAGCAGATGAGCCATTTCCTTTTCCACCATCATTATATATTCAAATAATTGTACATCAATAACCATTTTATCTTGGATGCACAATAACAGAACATTGTACACTTTAAGCACAGCATTATCATAATTTCTGTATGTCATGCTGTATTACTGTACAGTACTTTAAACCAATATTAAATAATGAAGATAAACTGACACTGTGTCTAACACCTTAAGTGGCACCTGCTTGTTTTATTAAATTTTCCACAAAATATTTATGCTCCTGCTTAGTGCATCATAGTCAGCAACTACTCATACTAGCTGTGATAACATGATGGGCGAGTTTATACACACATGACATTAAAGACGCCACATCAGGATGCAAATAAGTGAGATACATATGAGAATGTACTCCCTGCACCTACTTAAATGTCTGCCCTGGTTTGGACTCATTTCAAACCAGAGCCAATGGAGCTGTCACTTGGGAAGCGAGTGCACTAACTACACTGAGTCAGTGGGGAATTGACCTGCAAACATGCACACCCATAATTTGGTATACAACTTGAGTATAAAATTAATATATTACTTGTATGACAATGAATGTATTATTCACAATATAGTTTATATTCTAAATATATATTGCACTTTTAAATTATTACTTTTACATTATTAGTCTAATTTTCATGAACTATTTTCACTGGAAAATTGCAATGAACTTGCATCTGTGTCTCAAACATTTACCTAATCTCACTATTAAAGTGTTGAGTATGAATGCAGCTTGTTTTACCACCACAAAATACATATGATTCTAAAAGTGCAAAAGCAGGAACAGAAACATCACTAAATTTGATCAGCTATGACAGCAGTAACATCAATACTGGATAGTCCTTTACTGTGCTACTAACTGGAAGAGTGTTGCTGCTACAGTACAAACTAGCAAGTGTTAGGCGGCCTAGACTATGAATCCTACAGTTGGCAAACATATCCCTGATTCTCGTTCTCATACTCTTACTAGATAATCTTTCACAAACTATGGCTTGAAGGTGGAATGACTGTAACTGGTTGACCTTTTACAAGTCAACACATTCATTAATCACTTAACCAGATACATAAAGCCTTTCTTTCACCAAGTAATGTGTGTATATGTGTGTACATGTGAGGAACAGAGTTACTAATTACTTTTGTTTTTTCTGAGTGTAATTGTGGTTCCATGCATTATACTAAATATAACTTTCAAACATACATAAATGATCTACCAGAGAATATATTCCAGTAGCACTAACAAAAATTACCAGACGGAAGGTTATTGTACGATGTGGTGTTTATGTGACATTTTGATGAAACACTACACTAAAGAGATGCTGAGAGATGCTTTATTCTGCTTGATGCTGACAACAATGAGATTCAAGTTTGAGCAAATATCATACAAATGGTACGCATCCGAGTTCCCATCAAGATAGAAATGCATGCATGACTGAAGAAAGTCAAGCCTATACAGTACTGAATTTGGAGAGAATGAGAGACACATGAAGAGGGATTGTGGTATAAGATATGTTGTGAGAGGGACTGTGCCAAAAGTTAAACTGATGTAAAGGAGAGTATATCATGAGTACTGTTGGTGTTATGAGGGACTGAATGTGTGGTGTCAGGAAATGTGAAGTACAATAGAGTGTGAGGTACTATGAGATCTGACAGAATATAATAAACTATGATGGATTGAAATCAGCTAATGTGAAGTGTCCTATCACAGAGATTTATTTGTTTCACGATGGTATGTAGCATAAAGTTTAATGTAGTGTTTCAAAAATGAGGTTGAATACATAAATGAATGAATGAGAGTGAGTGTATTTCATAATTAAAGTACTGAAGAAAAGAATGAATGTGAAGCTTATTCCCACACAAACACTGTTAAGAAAAAATAGAAAGTGTACAAAAGTGAGAGGAATAGGGCTGTATATTGTGATGATAACCTCTTTTTTAGATTTCCTATGAAATTAAATAATTTTCCTTACTTAATTACAAATATTAAAAGGTACAATGTACAGTACAGTACTAGATTCATTTAATAAAGAAGGGCTTATTTGGTTTGGTAAGTACTTTCTGAGGTTATGTGTTGTGTGTGGTGAGGTTACAAGGGAAGTGTGGTGATGAGAGGGAGTGAGGTGTAAAGTTAGAGTGTCATGTAAATGGTGATGTAATGGTGTGTTGTGTGAGGTAAACAGGTTGGTCTGAATTGATATTGCTAGCCAGTGAGAGGTGATCAGGAATGAAAGCAATGTACAGTACATGTAGTGTGAAATGTTGAAATGGATGAAAAAGAGAAATAAAATGAAAAGCTGTCAGTTATCTGAAAGGAATAAAAAGTACTTTTGCGTATGTGTGAAAAGCAAGACGTAATAAGTGGAAGGGTAGGAAAGGTAAGTGATATCATGTCTAGAAATTTATGCTGTCTACAGTCATGGTATTATAGATGATGGAATTGAGGCACCTGAAATAATTAATACTGTCAGTTCTATCCTTGAAGTGTGAAGCAGGGGCTACTACCTCAGGATTCAGAAGATCATCCATGCATGTAGAGCCCCAATAACCTACTTCTGAGTAATCCCCCCCATTATCCTCACTGCAGTACAAACCGCAAACTCTTTCGCATGACAAGTCTGTGTGCTGGAATTTGCAATACTAACCCTACCCGATGGAGTGGAAATATGAGTAACTTTTCATACTGCCTGTGATGTATGGCTCGGGAGGAGAGGAACACGGTGTACAGGGTGGAAGGGAATGCGAGTGAATTAATATCATCATATTAGGAAACGTAAACATCATGGCAATGTGCAAGTGTAATCAAAGGAATGAAAATAAAGGATGGACTGAAGACTGATGATCCATGACAAAAGAGGATGACACACTCAACCGATCAGACCATGTGAACACCTCGATCGCCTCGGCCATTCACACAGGCGGTGGGGTCAGGGAACACTCACTGCCCTCGAGATTAATCACAGCCATTTTTTCAAACATTAGGATGACTTGAAAAGTGCCTCTCCAACTAAGAGCAGCTGTCAAGTCACATTCCTACAACAGGGTATCAGTTTAACCCTTTGATGAATGTGAGTTGTCAATGACAATTTGAACAATCTGGTGTTAATTCAAGTGTATTATCTTAGATGTAAGCCATTGCATATGGGTTAATGAATACAGTTTTTTAAGTTCTTCACATTAGTAGTGCTTCCCTGACAATGTAAATCATCTTGTGGGAGTCAGAGAAAAGTACATAAGCCATCACTGTATTTTTTTATTTTTTTTTATTAACAGCTTAAAAACAATATTGATCGAGGGACACAAATAGTATGATGCAGTCAGGCAACTGCTTAGTATAATCTACTATAGTTTTAGTGTCGCTTGTACTTCCCTCTTGATTAAAAAGATGGCTGTTGGGTAGATGTCAGCAGAAATAAGGGTTCATGCAGTAATAGTTAAGGTGTGAAGGCTCAAGCTACTTCGGTATATACACAACCTGTACCAACAAATGTTAATATGTTGCACTGTCTTCTAAGGAGTGAGGTGCGATCAAGTTACTTGCTGTACAGTAAAGAGGATTTGGATAGATAATATGTACGGGATATCTGCTAAGCTAACTGGATGTCTAATCAATATGAGAATTACTGTATGTACAATTTAAATTTACAGGAAGAAGAGAATGTAGCAACACTGAGGTGCTGCATTTCACACCATGAAAGTCTAACATAAAGTGCCTGTCATATCATTCTTCATCATAATTTGAATAAATTTATTATTCTACATGAGCTGAAGTTTATACTGCATCAAATATACCAATTCAATTTATATTTATGTTGGGTACATTATGAGTACTTTTTCATGCTGATAGTGTTCAGCTTCCTGCATGATCTTACCTCAGAGTTGCAAAGTAAACAAAAGGGTGAAGACAACAGCCAAAGTACAAAGAGAGCATGGGCACTTACTCATCTTCCCAGGGGCAGATGTCAGTCACCTTCTGAGGGGGGTTGTTTTCCCAGGGTGCTACCATGCTGCCTGCTACTTTTGGTGAAGCTGGTTTACTGCCAGTGTCAACAGGGCAAGGAAGTTTGATGGGATTGTGTGGAGACTCTGGCTGTGTGTGGTGCCCACCTGCACTACCACTGCTAGTAGTACTGCCACTGCCACTGCTGAAGATTGTGGTTGTCTGCTGGGCCCCAGGAGATGCACTGCCAGCTGGGGATGAAGTGATGGGCAAGCCATACTGACCTGGCAAGTGTCCTGACTTTACAGTGTAATCAATCTTGATGCGACGAGTTTCACTGTGACTAGATGAGGAACACGTAGAAGAAGGAGAGGAGGTTCCCTCACTTGCCATCCCGGGGCGGACTTCACTAACAGGTAGACTTCCAGGCTTCTCGCTGGTGCTGCAACTTACACTCGAAACTTTTTCCTTGGACTTTGAAGCATCATCATCCCTGCCTACACTGTCTTCACTTGGATGCCTGGCATGAGGCCTTTCACTTGTACTCTCTGACAATTCAACTTCTTCTACTTCTTCCCAGGGACAACATACTTGAATAGATATTTTTCTTTCACATGGGGGTCGAGTTCCATCCTTTTTGACAAGGGAATGGGGCATGATGTTTCCTGCTCCAGCACCTCTTGTTTCCTGGCTCACTGATTCAACTCCAGCTATCTCAGGGGATGAGCTGGTTGAGGTCTTCTTAATGGAATCACCTGGGTCCCAAGGACATACATCAACATCAATTGACTTTGATTTTTCTGTAGTACGATTTGGCAGCTCCTGTGTCTCCCATGGGCAGATGGAAGCTGAGGGGCGTTCTTCTGTGAGCTCTGGGCCAAGATTTGGTGCTACTGAGACTGAACTCTGCCTTTTGGGGACTGAACTAACATCAACAGACTTGGAGCGATCCGGCCGCACCTTTGGGTATGTTAGTTTCTCGTCTGGTACCTTGACAGGTGGTGGCTGAGTCCGAGGAGCAGGGGCCTCCACTGCCTCCCAGGGGCAAATGTTGTGAGCAGGTGGTTCCCAGGGACACACAGCATTACTCATGCTTGGCTCTAGTGGTAACAAACTCTGCCGCTCTGCACAACTGGAGAGAAGGACATTATTAATAAAGTATGAATAATATTATATTATAATTATACAGTATATCATTTCAACTCATTAATGCATAAAAAGGACACAGACCCTTATAAACATAAATATATGGCTGTGCAATAATATTCAATATCTTCTACAAGTGCAAAATGTGCATGATTTTAAGCATGAATCAGTTACCTGCACTTTTAAGTATTTACAAAAGGATTAATTCCCTTAATTGTATTATTTTAATTAAAACTTCAAACTCAAACATATATGAACGATCTCAAATGTTAATTTACACACTGTCTTCAAGTGTTAACTACTGTGTCACAAAAGTAGTCTTGTGTGCACAGAATGAGTTCTGTGTTGGTACTATAGTATAAGTTTTTCCACAGCAGACCATATCTACAGTATCATGATGATGGGAGATTAGGCTATATGGAAAGCAATATGGAATTAACATAAAAAGATGCTTTCAAACATAGATATTGATACGTTATCAAAAATGCTATTCTATTTATATCAGCCCTGTGCAACCTGTTGCCCGAGGGCCATTAAGTGTGGCCCGACCCTTCAAAAATAACTATTGTACAATGCGGCCCTTGGGGTCAACTGCCAAACCGAAAATTTAGATTCAGGTCAACTTTGGAATGATAATGTTAAGAAGCTTTAGATAATTTTCTTGACATGATTTTTGTTTACATAATTTTGAATTACATATTACATTTGCATCTCCTATGAAGCCTTTTAAATGCTGCACAATATTTTTCATAAGCATGAAATATAAGGCTAATTTTGTTATTGGGTTATACTCAGCCCGTCATTGTAACACCCTGATGTTCGGCCCTCCATAACATAAGAATATTGACAAGTGGCCATTTATCTGAAAAGGTTGCACACCCCTGATTTATATGATATATTAAAATATTCATGAGCTGCTAAATTCAGTGAGAGGTTTTGAAACTCACTTCAAGGTAATATACTGTGCACCTACAATAACCGAAAAGTTTAAATATACAGTATTCTTAAATAACACACAAGTAACACAAACAGTCTTTCAAATCCTACACATTATTACAAATATATTGCTACAAGTACAGTAATATATAACATCACCACAACTCTATATACAAATACATTTTTCATATTCGAATGTTCCTATTATTATATAACAATGTTTCAGTATGAGCCACAGCTACTAAACCAAACACTTTTTTCTGGATGGTATAGCAGAATAACTTATAACTTAAAAATGAAACTACAAGTACAAAGACAGAAGACTAACTAAACGACATTGCCAGAAGTACTGTATTGTCGAGCAAACACTTATAGTACAGTATACAAATTCCGAGATACAGTAATAGCATCAGTGTGGCTTATGTGTTTCACTGTACTGTACTCGGAACCTACAAGAAGAGCCTTAAAGACACTAAGAGGTGTGTGAGAGGTGTGGAGAAAACAATATCATGACCAACTTGGATATCAGACATCCCATAGTTGAATCTGGACACATTTAACTATACTAACAGTGGAAGAAGACTCGGCTAAAGGGCCTGTCACGCAAGCACCTATTTCCTTCATCCTCTGATCTTGGACCAGGTTTTTCTCCATAGATTTGTGGGTGTTCATTAATCCCCTGAAAAAAGGTGGAGGACAGATAAAACCTTAGTTTGACCAGAGGAGGGGAAAAAATGTGCTAATGTGATACCCCCTTACCAATGTTCAATACTACTGTAGATACAAACATATAGAGGACTGTGTGTATAGATTGCATAACATACTTGTACACACAACAAGAAAATTGTCTATTACCACCAGAGGTGAAAATAACAGTTTAGTTTTCACAACAATCCAAACATTGCTCTCATTGCTGATATATGTTCCTTTATACATGTACTGTAGTTGCATACAGGTAAGGAAAACTAATGAGTATTGCACCAAAGGTAAGTAATTGAATTGAACACAGTCTATTTGGTGACAACAGACATGATATTTTCTGTCGGCTGTACAAGTAAAGTAATGGAATAATAGAAAGGAAAGAGGAAATATTATCTGATAATGTAATTATAAGAGGTTGATAAGTGAAGTACAGTACTGTATATGACTGGCAATAAAGGCACTGCTGCTATGCACTGAAGGTCACTGAGGACTTATGATAATACAGTATTTAAATCACAAGAAAAACAACAACAACTGATACTGAAACACACATTACTCAACTGAAATAGAATTGAGTATAATAATGTGTCAAGATAGATCTGTCATTACTGCTATGAGCAGAGTACATTAACTGGAATGCTGTACAAATGAGCAGGGATATTAGACTGTATTAGATTAAAATCTTTCCAAGAAACTTCATATTACAGTAGACATAATACATTGTGGAGTGATTGCAATCCATAACACTAAACTAATGATACTAAAGAACAACTATGGCACGGTACCATAACAAACTCTTTAAATGTCATTACGTTGATGTGATATGAAACCTTTTCTAATATGATCAATAAAGGAAATAACAGATTCAATAATTATGAATTAGTGCCCCCCCCCATCCCCCCCCCCAAGAAAAGATGATGAATCAATCTCCAGTTTCTCTTCAATGCAGGTAGGTGTCACTGTGAGCCAGTCTCACTTTGTCACTTGGTTTCAAATTATGCTTATATAACTTTTGTCAATCTTCCATTTTCATTTCTTCAAGGAGTTGTGACTTCAGGGCCAGGGATGGAAAAGAGATATGAAAAATAACAGAGACAAAATACCCATTGAAATGGGTCAGCTTCACATTCACTCCCCTTTTCAGGGCCATAGAATTCTCAGCTCCCCCTGCAAGTTCTTACATCCATTACAAAAGTTCCTTGATGATTCAGCTTTGGTGAAAGAAGCCATATTCAATCAAATATCAAGTTAAATCTGAGTAGGCAGCCCCCAGTGGCCCAAAGAGATATACAGTATTCAATGGCTGTCTACCAATTACAGTATCTACCTAAATACAGTAATGAAGGTAAGTTCTGCCTATGAAATATTAATACAGTACATATAAAACAAATTGATAGGTTTTTACTCTTTTACTTGCTCATAAACACAACAGCCTCTAAAGTACCCTTCACTTCGCTCTCTTGTTATACTTTGTACAAAACCATTAAGATCCAGAGTCATAATCACATAGTGATTCAGCTGTCACAAATTAACAGGGATAAATAAACATATAGAAGTATTAAAATCTGAATAGGGTAAACAGGTGCATCTGCAAAGCATCTAGTACAGTATACACACTGGCATAAACACAGTTATATACACTTGTACACATGAAAGAGTGTGAAAAGCGTGAGAGGAGCAGTGACTGTGGCGAAGCTCCCCAATGCCATACAGCCAGAGTATAATAATGTTAAACACTGTGCACGCTGACACATACATACAAGACACCACCACTTACTGGCTCACCCCCACTGTACTGGTAGTGGGAAGGTCACCCCTGAAAAATGCTGCTTTGTAAAACGATGAATAATATATTGAAAAGGTATCATATTATGTGATGTGCATGTATATCTTAATGAATGTACAGATATTTGCCTCCTGAGAGAGAGCTGGCAAATGCATCCGTTGATATACAAATGGGGAGTACTGTCCATGATATTGATAATAGCAACAGCAGCAAGAAAAGAAAAACACAAGAAAGGTTTCCACTTGTGACTACAATAAGAAAGTATCCCTAATGCAAACCTTCTAACTCTATCAGTAGAGCACAAAGTTTTTTCCGTGATATATAAAATTGCTTGGTGTTATTATAACCATGCCTTGTGTTATGTTAACTCTCTTGCACATGGCTGAAGCACATGTGAGCTTGTTGGTTTTAATGTGTTCCTTCACTCACCTGGTGGTTCATACTGTACAAACATAATTTGTACTAGAATGTAGTGTTCAGCAATAACAGTCAGTGCAAGTGATTTATATATCAGAGCTCTACACAATTATGGACTTGCAGTGCTGCTCAAGAGGTAGAATGGCACATATATTACTCGCTCATGTGGTTACTCTTCAGCATAACTACACACATTAATGTTCTTCCTCTGGCTAAGGCCAGATGATTCTTTAATCCAAGTTGTAATTGAATGAATGTCCTGAGTTTTATATGGCAAATTACATACATTTTCAAATTAAGCCAGCATGGTCTTCAATTTTACCCCAATAAAGTAGTTTGTCCAAAGATAAAGTGTGTATGTGATACTACACATATGCACCTAAGAATTAAAGCATAATTACAATACAGTACTCTACATCACTAATAGTATGTACAGTATTACAGTACGGTACTATAAAAATTTACTGGATGAACAAGAAATAACATAACTTTGATTTCCTATTAGGATACACCAATTCAGCAGTAATTTTCAAGAAGAATCACACTCAGCTTATTAGGATGAGATAATTCATTAGCAAGAATGGTATTGGAGAAAAAGAAAAAAAGATATACAGTAATTAATTAAAAGTTTCTCCCATCAAGAACTCTATACTGTACACAGTACTGTGTATGAATGATCCTATCTAATACAATAAGTACAGTACTATGATGATGACGGTTGTCATAAACTAAGTGAAATTAAATGCATAGAGTCTGCTATGGAACAAATATATAAAGAGAATGAGACTCGGCTGTTGATTAAGTCAATTTTCTGAAAAATCTATACCCACCTATAAGGAGGTTCACAGTCCAACTTGTTGCCTGAAGTTCCTCCTTTATGTATACCAGTGCCCCCATCCCCCATAGACCCAGTGCTGCCATGGGGTGCTGTACCTGCCACTGCAACTGCCTGGTCATCAGAACCATAACGCTTGAGTGGCTGTGGTGTCTGTGAGAGCGAGATGTTGTTTGGGGCCACGGGGGTTGAGCCTTTCTTCTTTCCAGGCCCAAAGCTAAAAAACCTGTGAATCAAAGGCAAGTCAGCTCTGGCCCCATCTTGGTTAAACACTGGCCATGGGTTACTTAATAAATAAATTATTCAGAATATAAAATAGTTTATAACAATTGAGAAAAAAGGGAGAAGCATTGTATATGGGACAAACTCTATGTGTCTGTAACATCATCAGCAAATTAAAGCTTACAAATTCCTCCAAACTGTGTCACAAACCAAACTTTCCAGGCTATGCTGAGGAAACCTGTGCCTGAGTTTGGTTTAAAAGCATTTTACCTCATCTATATGACAGTGTCTTTCAATCCAATTAATATAAAATTATGACACTAATCTCAACAAACACCTAAAAGTTTTTATTTGTATCAATTTAAAAAACCTCTGCCAATATAATACAGTATCTGGACATTTCTCTTTTCCTGTGATATTAATCCATTAATTACTTGCAATTTTAAATGAAAGATTGTCGTATAGAGGACACATTTTGTTGAAGCAGCATAATTAACACAAAGATTCAAGGCATATCAGGCAGGTAATTCTAAGACTTTCTCAGGTATTCACACATTGCAGACCCCTAGTTACAATTCTTATAATTCAACGATGTCCTTAGGACCACAGGGATATGGTACTTCCAGCCATATATCACAACATTTGTAAAAAAAAATTTGGAAGAAATGACTGAAAAAGGTAAAGGCATGAGCAATAAATCTGAGGATCACTTGCACTCATTGTACTGCCCAGTATGGTAGGCCTACTCTTCTGCCCTTGCAAGTGAGTCTACAGAGGACTCCATTGGCTATTGTTGAAAATTTAGCGATATACCCAATTACATACCCTCATACTAGATGCGCCATGTTAAAGGATGCACTCCACAACTTGGGAGGCATTATAAGAGAAAGAAACTAGTTGGTTGTGTCATAACCATATGAAAATAATGATTAAATATATAACAACATTAAATCAATACAACAAATCCAGGAAATTCGTCACTGCTGCTGGGTTGGCCGTTTGTGTCCAGTTCTTACTCTCGGATCCTGCATACAATAGAAAGTAATACAACACAATAATGCAAAACTAGTACAGTACCAGGCCATATACGGCATTTGGTATAAAAAAAAAAAGAACAAACAAAAGGGAACAGACACAGACCAAAATAACAGCATAATAAAGAAATAAGTACAGTACTGTACACAATAAGCATAGGCAACAAGGACACTAGAGGCTAATGTAACACATAGAAAGGGAGACATAACAGAAAAACAGCCACATGGAAAACATAACACAAACATGATCAACTGGGACCAAGGTTACATTTGTGAATGGACACACAACATGGCAACACGACACATGAGACATATAACACAAATACTCAAACATACCATAAAGCATAGAAAAACAAAGTGATAGTATACACAAGAGGACAAGACAGTGAGGGGAGTTCATGCTACAGATTCAGCATATAACATTTTGACTTTGGTCCCATCCAGAGCAATGCTGATACACCCTGTACCACATTTCCTAAATGAACTGATACCGGTAATACTGTACTGTAGTTTCAGTTTGCACAACTCAGTAACCATTTGAAAAATACAATCTTTGCATTTCTGTTCAATATTTCAATCTACACTCCATCCTTCAGTGATGACACTCAGATATAATCCTCATTCATTGCATTAAATTTTAAGTGATCCAATAAGCCTTTGTTCACTTATGGGGAGATTTTCTTGATGGCAAATCCTCCAAACTGACTCAAAAGAATAGATGTCATATTAGTAACATTGAGGCGATTTGTTTCCTGGCAAGGTTTGGAGGAATCAATATCCCCAAATTTACTAAAAAGTGAAACCCCCTTCAAAAGTATTCTTTACTCATACATTTATGCAACAGCAAGGGACTACTGTATGAAGTACAGTACAGTGTGATCACACATGACAGTCGTCTATTTGATGTTTGTAATGTTCTTATAATAATTCTGCCTGGTCAACACTCCTTCCTGTAGGCTATACACACAAATACAGTATAGCATGACTTATAGTTTACCAGCATCGCATATCAAGTTACCTATCACACCACCTGGCCACACTCCATCTTCACTATGAACGTGCACACACACTTAAGCCCAAAGCAGGATAATGCTTATGCAGCTTCTTGGTGATCAGGTGTAAAACACTTACCTTAGAGATTCAAGAAGAGCTCAATGAAGAACAGAAAAAAACATCACATACATTCATCGTCCTTCCTTAAAATAAATTAAAAGAAAAATTATCTGCAACTACAGCTTCTATTTGTTAAGAATAAATTAGTGAAAAGCAATTATTTTTATCTCAGAACTACATCAAAGATCTTTTTACTGTACAGTATCTGCTTGCCACTGATAGCATATTTTCTGTACATTATGCCAAAAAGGCTATTAACTCATGGAAAATTAATACAATACACCAGGGTAGAGTAGAGGAAAGAATGATGCTGCTGTACTATGTGAAGAAGAGATGGTCATGAAGTCTTACATTGTTCATCCCTCAACGTACATCCTGACCAAGGTGAAGGATGTCGGCTTCATGTACAGTACCAGGATTTAGGTGGTGAAAATAGTCAACTAAATAATTATCAGACCTAATTAAATATTCTGCTACACTATAAAGGGGTAAGCTAGAAATTTTGTCTATCACATCATTAATGTGAATATCAGTATGTTAAACTTGCTGCAAAACATCCTAAAAGATGACTTAAGAACACTGAATCTTTTACCTAATGGCTTTCCAATCTGTAATAGCACAAAAATGCTTTATACCAGAAATGAAAGATAAGTACAGTACATTTATACTAAAATTAATATTAGATTACTTAAGCTAAGCAAATGTTACTGGGAAAAGGGTTAAGGTATAGCAAGCAGAGTGTCAAAGCAAGCAAGCAGTAGCAAGGGCAAAGCCTTGGAGGCCAGAAACTATAAATATTCCAGTAATATTCTTATTAAGCTAGCAGAAAGAATATAAAAGAATAATAGTGAATGCACAATTTCTATAGCATCTTGCGAAAAAAAATTATATAACTTTCAAAATACTAGAGTGTATAATATTATGATGATCATTCATAATGGTATTTCATTTGCATAGTTATATGAATACAGTAGGTTTTCATATTGTGTGTGTTCTCAATATGCATTTCACCTATTGTGCGATGAACCCACAAATCAGCACCTTACATTTTCTTATGCGCGATGCTTCCACCGAGCGTGTTTTTGTGGCCAAAAGTGGCCCAAATCTGCAGCCAATCTCTGAAGCGCGTCTAAATTTGGTTTCCGCATGAAACTAGCCGCTTCCCAAAACTCAAGCTATAACCAGCCGCTGCCCCTAACTGACTTCTCCCTCTCACTCAGTCAGTCTCTTGCTCCTTCAAGTCCTGCATACCTCCCTCTCCATTGTCGCCAACTTGTTGGCACAACCCTACACCCTACCAACCAACGCCTATCTTCAACAAGTCTCAGGTTTACAAGAACTGATGCTGCAAGAGGTGCAAGAAGCTCACTGAAGTATCGAACAAGATCCATTTAAGATTCATTCTGGAATGTGTGAATGATGCTGACACAGCACTACAACCCCAAGAACAACAATAACAACAACCGCAACTGCATGCTATGGAGACCGAGTTACCCATAAGCAGACTCAGACACATTCTCTGTACCCAGGATAAGTTCACACATGAGTTGAAGACTACAGATACCTCCAAGCAGTGAACCAATGAAATAATATTTGGTTTTGACAATCTGTTCAAATATTACACCGACAAGCACAACACTGAAATTAGCAAGAGAAAACAAAGTCAAATAGTGTAACTCATTACCTAGGCGGCAACAGACAGAACAAGAAGAACAAAGAGATCGATGATAGTGCTTCAGTTGTCTCCACCCTTGACTTTGAAGGGTTTATGGACAAAGTGAATGCATGAAATCAACACTGAACGCAGTGCTAGTGGGAGTGTTAATGTGATGGCGTGTGAGGGTAGTGGTGGTGTTGTGGTGGGTGAGGGTAGTGGCGCAACCTTGGGAGCAGCAACGGGGAGGCCGACATAGTGTCACGACCAGCCTCAGAACCCCGTCTGACACTTCTAGTACGTACAGTATGTTCATGTACTGCTATTTCTTTGGTATGAACTTACATTCATTGCTACTGTGAGTCATAATCAAATCACAATTACCAAATACTATACTGTACCCTGCATATTGGCAAATAAAATCTCTGCAAATTGTCAGTGTGAGGCAGTGGCGGCCCATAAGTAATGATGTATTCATACTAAGCAATTTCAATCAACGCGAGCCCCTCTGTCACCAAAATAGGTGCGCAACATGCAAACCTACTGTATATAAAAGTGATTAAACTACTACATATATAGAGAATGCATTTTAGTAGTAAGATAATTGCTATGTTGAATATAAAATATATAAGAAACACATACAGTCAGGAACCTTAATCCATAATAAAATCCAGGTCTTGTTGATATTTTGAATCATCTGACATACCAGTGAACCAACTAGAGTTTACGTACATTACTTATCTTGCCTCATATTTATTGGAGCTCATTTGATACTCCATCAGGCCATTCAAAGCCAATCTATACTTATTATGGCTCATGACTGTGCAGTACTTTCCATAAGGTGTATAGAGTTATAATATATTCTTTTTGTACTGTATTGCTGGTACTGTACAGTATTGGACTGTCCACTTTCCACAAGTAATTCTCCAAGCTTTGCCCTTGAGTAATACTGATGTACTGTAACAGGAATCAATGGATAGTGGCACTGTCTTATGCTGTACCATGTGTCTCAAGTTATGATAGGGCTTTATACTAGTTGAGGAATTGGAATTACCTGGTGAGGAAAAATAGTGAAGTGGGGAATCAATAATGGAATGTTGATTATGTAGGGATATGTATAGAAGCTAAAATGAAAAACACAATATACAAAGAGAGAATGGGAACAAAACAGAGTCAGGTTTCATACAATGATAACAAAACAGCATGGGTATAAAGTATTTTGTACAGTACAATATCTAACTTTTTAAATCAAGGGTCTATGGATGTTATATTACAAAATAAAGTATACTAACAGGAAAACATATAGAACAGGAGTCTTGTTCCTCCCTACTCTCCCTCTCCTGCACAACAGTAGGAGGGTAGGAGGTAGAGAATATAGATGTTGCTTATCAAGTACAGTATACAGTACAGTATGTTAAAATATGAATGAACTGTATCATTACACCGATACTTAATCAGCAACATTTCATCTCACAACCACCTATACCCACTCCAGAAGTGCAACAGTGCCATACAAGCATGAGGGATGACAGAGGATAACAAGACTCATGGAGGTCACTGTACATCTACATCTATCTATTGTCCAATACCATAATGACAGATGAACTATAGATGAATAGGTTCATGTGCTTTTCGATATAATTGTGTGAAGTAGGAATGAGGTGAATATGGAATACGGTAATCATTTTTGGGGCTGTACTGTATAAAGCTACTGAGATTGAGATTTAAAAGTATAAAAATAAAAACTATGAAGCAAAATAATGTTTGTATTTGTGTACATGCGGTAATGAAATGGAGGATATTTGTAAAGTATTATGGGTGAAGCAAAGGTGAAAAAGATAACATTATTCTTGAAAGGAATCAACCTTCTTGCATGTAGATGGAGAACTTAACTATATTATGATAATTAGTATAATATCCACTTTCCATCCAAGGAAATTGACACTACTGTGATGATGATATTTACCTCAAGTTTCATCATGTTACTTGCTCTTCTGATCAACTTTCATACTTTATTAAATGGAATGTTATACTTTTCATATCAACATCCTTTGCATGGGCAAAGCAGGTTCCATTTCAGAAACATGGAATATGGGTGGATAATGACCATTTTCTTTCACCAATTTGCATTTACATGTACAGTACATAACATTGATCACAAATGACTACTACAGGTACAGTATATGTATTCTGATTTTGACACATGATGCTGGAAATACAAGAAAGTTAGAGGACTGAGGAAGGTGAAGGAGATAGGGTGAGGTAAGGAGTTGTCAGGCATGGTAGTGGGGAGACAAACGTACATCTGCAGCCCGCCACGGCCATCAGGGCCCGGGGCCAACATCAGGGAAGGGGCCATGAGGCGGACCAGCACAGAGTTGGGCCTGACAGCAGAAGTGAGGTGTGGTCGTGGCCAGAGGCGGGCAAACACAGCAAGGATGTAGCCATAATGGTGAGAAAGATAACATTAAAACACACACCTGAATCAGAGCAAACACAGTGCATTCTAACACTTGCTGGAGTAAAATAATAAGCAAAGCAATTAATACCGAGATGCTCTATCAGAAAACACAAAGAAGCAAAATATATGCAAAAATACATAACATATACTAAAATGCAACTAATTACATATCCATATTGGTTCCTTGCACAAAATACCATTATGAGTGGCTGAATATGGACAAAAGTGGTCAAGATAATGGAGTGAATTAAGTATCTTAAACAAACACGTGTTGTTGTAAGGTACTACCATAAGCTTCATATACAAAGTGGTTGGGATTAACTAACTTGTATGAAACATAAGAGTGATAATGCAACATATAATTACAGTAAACAAAACAGGGATGTCAGCCTGACCATGATGTCAGCAAAATTAGCCACATGTACAGTATTTACAACAAGTTCTTTTGTGTAGCTCAGACTCACCTTTTCTTCTGTGTGGGCTGGAGTGCATTAGCCAGCAGGGTTTTGTACTGCTCAGATCGGAGGAAGCGTGGGTAGCAATCCTTTTTCAACAGCAGGATGTAGACGTGTTCGGAGGCCAGGTCGAATGTAAAGCGTGTGGGGCTCTTCATGAGCATTTGTGTTGATTCCATTGTCTTCCCATCTATGTTGATCTCACACGGTGCCCCAGGTTTGAGGAACTCTCTAGTTAGGTACAGACATAACAGGTATTAAATCGAGTACAGTACTGGTACAATACACCAACTACCAGGAAAAATAAAGAATAGCTAGATACTAGTAATTGTTCATCAGCTCATACCACGGGGGTATTATACTTTTGGTACATTAGAGCACCTTGATTACTCGAAAGTATGCCAGGATACAGGACCAAATTAGCAAAAATAAAGGTAGTCTGATGCTTGGAATAGTTTGGACGAATAGTACGCACCAAATTTACCAACATTGAACTACTGTATTGTACTGCCTTAACAACTTTCCAACCTGCTACACCATGAGACATTGAATATTCCAGTAATGAGAAATTCTAAAGCATGAATATTAACAGAATAAATGGTACCATTTCTATTGCTAGCTTTACCAATCTTACCTTAAAAAAGACTATTAGGCATACAGTTATAAAAACTAAACACACTACAGGTAGATGGAAATTAGTGATATGAATAAACACTACATCAAGTTATATTAAAGTTACTATGAATGTGGTGTGGTGGAAGCATAAACTCACTCATAGATATCCTGAACCTGCTCTGATACGTTGACTGCTTTACCAAACTTCAGGTCATTGACAGCCTGCCAGAATCGAATATTCTCATGGCAGTATTCTTTCCTTAAATATGCTGTGAATTCCTCCTGGCCTGCAAAGAACATCAGGGGGATTGTGTAGTTACAGAAGATCATATTGTGATTTTTAGTTTGTACTGTACATTGTACATTATAAACAAACTCATTGGGCAACTGAACATACATTCTGTTAATTTTAATTCAAATTTATACAAGTTCTGGAATGAAAGTGAAGAGTATTAAGACAGGAATAGAGAGAGCAGTACTTAGCATAGCACAAAGTGAAATGAAGAAAGTATTATGAGTTATTATGCAGACAAAAGAGGAAAATGTAAGAGCCTGGGTAAGGGATGGTGGCTTACCCATTACATCATTGATCAGTTCTTCCATAGAAATAGCCCACCGCTTCACACGTTTCTCCGTTGGAATATCCACTCTGTAACATATGGTAAAACGGGAAAGTGGAAGAGAATAATTTTCAATCAGGTAAGTTCTTGTAATGAAACATGCTTTACAACTTATTATATTACAATACTTAAACAATTATGGATTACTGAAATAATTATTTAACAAGGAGTGCATGTATAATGTTGGAATAGATGTGGATGCTTACATGGTGTCATTGAGGGCCCAGTACATTGTATCATCTGAGTGCCAAGGGTTTGAAGGTTGAGGGAAATTGAGGAATGGATCATATTCAAAATATGTGTCGCAGTAAGTGAGGAGACCCTCTGCAGCCTGCGACACCTTCTGCCTGGTCCGGACCACTGCTGATGCCAGGAACACATTCTGGTGGCAGAACACATGAGCATTTTGAATTCATTCATTGTATAAAATTATCTATCTACTTATCTATCTATCTATTTCCTTTCCTCAAGGAGTTTCTTCTCCTGTTCTGCTACCTCCTGCTAAAATAAGATATATCACAATAGTTGTACCTGTACTATCAATATAAATATTCTGTCAAGAAAAGATACATCTCTACTTGTTAAATGAAAATCTCTAGGGCTGATAAGACTGTAAGGAGTTTAATTTTTTTAGTTGGCACAATGCTATACAGCACTCACATCTTTCTTGAGATCATCAATGGTTTTCTTACGAACTCTGTTGGCCATATTTGTCTTGTCTGGGACCGGTGCCGTCTCCAAGCAGTTGGTAAAACCCGGGGGCGGCCGGTACACTCGCCAGTATGCCCGTTCCTGCGAGTCTGTCACCGTCTTGTCATCCTTTTTCCGGTCCTTGTTCAGCTTAACCTGCATCAACAACATTAATATGCTGCACAAAGTGAATGTTAAATATAGAAAATGGTAGGATGGAATTAGGCAGGAAACGATTAGTCATCTAAAAGACTAGCAGCATTCAATATTACTAGAAAAATCATTGACTTATGCGGCCAGAGGTTGTTGGGGTGTTCAACTTACTGATGTAATGTAATGTAGTCAGGCATACAAGAAATGGAAATACATGTATTGTATAGGCTTACCTGCTCCTCCGCCTGCATGGTAACAAAATCCCACTTGTGCGCCAGTGCCTTCTTGAGCCTGTTGTAAGCCTCGATCTCATAGTCCTCAAGTGCATGTTTCTGTTTGTTACGGGAGAGTCGCTTGGTCAGGTAAATGGCGTAGTCCGTGCTGTCGTCACTGTGGGTCTGTGAGGGCCAGTAGTAGGGCGTCTGAAAGGAAAACAGAATACATGAGTAGTACAGTACAGTATAAATCCTACGTGAGAAGGGGAGGGAACACGGTATAGTACAGAGGTTAAAATATATTTGGGCAGTACTTATACCCTGTTTGTGAAATTACACTCCCAGGTAACTTATGTCACCATGAAAGAAAACTTGTCAATAAAGATCCATAGTTCTAATATCAACAGTACAGTGGACATGTTAGCATCTGCTAATTGTAATTGTAATTGTTGCAACAAAATCACGACAAACTGAGAGAGAGAGAGAGAGAGAGAGAGAGAGAGAGAGAGAGAGAGAGAGAGAGAGAGAGAGAGAGAGAGAGAGAGAGAGAGAGAGAGAGAGAGAGAGAGAGACTAGGCTAGGCTTATACTGTATCAAAGAGGAGGGAGAGATAGGGGAGGGGCTAGAGTTAGAGAGAGGGAGGAAAGAATAGAAGGAGAGAGGATGTAAGGGAGGCGAGGCGAGAAAACCTTATATAGTAGGGTAGAATGTGGCAAGGGGATGGAGGGAAGAGAGAGGAGAGAAAAAAGTGAAGGATAGGGAGACAAAAGAAGGAAAGGGAAGATCAAGATAGGGAAGGTGGGAGAATAAGGAAAGGACGTGAGGGATGGAATGAAGCAGAGGAAAGGGATGCAAGGTGTGGTTAAAAAAAAAAAGAAAAAAAAAAAAGACAAGCATGGGCGTCAGCATGTTATAATCTTTTCATGTAAGTAATCATAGTAATCTAGAAATCCAGTAAGCGGTAGTTAAAATATTGTCACTAATCATCGCTCCCGCTACTAAAGGGTATACCAAATAATATTATTCTGTGAGAGGGAGATGGGGAATGAGGGAGATGGGGAATGAAGGAGATAAATAGGAAAGAATAAGAGAAAAAAGTGAATAAGTAAAGAGACAAGGATTTAAGAAGGGAAGGAGTACCCCCCCTAACCCTCTTGTTGTTCCACTCAGCCAGGCCACTCCTGCCTCGTGGAGATATCCCATATAAATAACAACAATTTCTCAGGCCAGGAAGGAACGAGGTGGTGTTGGTGGTGGTACTGACGTCACAGCTTACGTCACTTCCCTTCTCTTCAATGTCTACCTCCTTTCCTATGTTCTCTTCCTTCCTCTCCGGTTTTGGCCTCCCTTTATTAGTCTTCTCCATAATTATGGCCATGGGCTATATTCAAGAACGTTTGTGGTACATACGATGGTGTGGTAACGGTACGATGACTTTATAGACAAACACTAACTAGAGCCGTCCGTACTACCACACCATCGATCGTATACACCAATAATAAACAAAAAGTAGAATATAAATAAGAGATAAATTAATTATAACTTTGGCCCAAGCTTACTTTGTTTATGGATGATTTAGGGTCGCATCTATATCTCTGTGCCACATTTGTGACATTTGGTAGATATTTGTTGAGTAATGGAGCCGTGTTAAAAGACATACAAACCAACAAACACTATTGAATTTTCTGTAAAGCGGAACAAAGACAAAATCCTACCACAATTTTAATTCTTTTTCTGATGAACGAGAAAACCGTCCCCACATGGAGACATGCAGTAGGTCATTCATTATTACCAGACAGACGAGGCCTTTTGGTTTTAGCATTGGACACAGATCATCGAAATCATACAAAATGCAAGCTTACATATTTTTAGTAAATTGTATTCTCCCACCACACGCAGAGTCACACGGTTATAAAAAAGAAAAAGCAGCTTACGTATACAAACAAATATAGCCTAATATTTTCCTTTATACACAATTTCTTTGCCGAGAGACAAATACATTTTATGTTCACAAACAAAACATCACAGTATCGGAGAAGGACACTGGTATCTGGGTAAATTGTAAAATTTCAACGAGGTTTAAAGTTACAGTCTTATCGAATTTCAGTATTTTTACATTTTTAAGTTGAGGTTTGTGGTAGTGGTGGTATAGTGATGGCAATGGTGGTGGAGGTGAGTACGATAATGAATATGGGGGAACAGCAGCTAAGTGAAGAGAGCAGGAGGGGGCACGCGATGACCACAAAAAGAGAGGGGAGGGGGCAGCTTTCCCTTCCAATTAACCATAGAACCGCCCTGCTGGAGCACCTCCCTGGTATTCACCTCTCAAGAGAAGGGGGTCGAAGGAGGCTTGGATCCACGCTGAGAAGGAAGGCAACTCACAAAGAGTCTAGATAACACGACCTTTAGTGAATAGAAGACTAAATATTTTCCTTAACCGGGACCAGACCATCTTTTTAATAGCAGCATATACAACGCCTCCCCATAGAATATAAACCATCACATTATTATTATTATTATCATTCTAAGAAATCTTAAATCGCCCTGAGCCCTCCCTAAAAAACCTAAGTTATAGTCCACCTTGATAGAACTTTAGCCTATAAAACTTGCTGGCCTCATTTGGACAGAATAGCCTACCAAGGACTCTTAAGGAGGTCATATACATCTGTGGGACATCGAAGCGCCTTGATTCCTCCAAACTATATCAGGAAACAGAACCAGATTAACAATATTAACCGTGACATGTAGCAAGAAATAGTAGTTTAGAAGAAAAATCAATTGTCCCAGATTTACCAACACTGTACTGCCCACTTAAGACACTCTGTGATGTAGTTAGAGCATTGGAGGTAAATGGGTTCTTCAAATATTTCCACGAAACGTCACCAGTTTGGAAAGAGCTTGTTTCGTGGCATAGTCAGGTAAAATCACAAGGTCTTAAGGGAGAGTGTAGACTACTGTACTCATTTTGAGGGCTCAGTCGAGGGAGTGTTGCTCGACAAATTTTGTAAACAGGAATTTCCCTATGGACTTGTTTTGGGTGGTGGTGGTGGTGGTGGTGGTGGTGCGACTGCCTGACTGACCCCCGCTCTCTCTTTTTTCGTCTCCTCCTTCCCGTTTACTCTTCTCTCGAACACAAGTATGGAGGGGAAGTACAGTACTGTCCATGAGTGTTACAGACTTACTGCCTTGACTCGACTGTGGCGATTATACTTTAATTTCTTATGTCGTGTGTGTGTGTGTCGGTGTGTGTGTGCAGATAATGGTTACATTAGAATTTACCATGTAGCTAACATTTATTACTTCAAGGCTGTGTGTGTGTGTAATTAAAGGTCTTTGGCACTCCCCTGAGATAAAAAGATGACACCGAGAAGATGGAAGTAAAGGTGTGTGTCATTAACAGAGGGTAAGAGGTGGCACTGTATGTAAGCCCTGGTAATCACTTGAAGATTCACGTCTGGCCACTAATTATGAAGTTGTGGGTAAGTAGTGAGGAAAAGTTAGTGATATCAGTGTGGCGGGGGTGGCAGCATTGTGTGTGTGTGTGTGTGTGTGTGTGTGTGTGTGTGTGTGTGTGTGTCAGTTTCACACCCACACTCGCATTTCAACAATGATATTTTGGGGGTGGGGAGACATTCTAATAATAATAATAAAAAAGGAGGTGCAAAATCGAGAGCTTGTGGGTGTCAGTGCCAAAGTCAGTGATTACCTTCTGCTTCTAAAAAATATAAAAGCCAGATCATATATGGACATTCTGACTGAAGGACTGAAAGTATGCAAAGGTCCAGGAAGAAAGCCAGTCAGAGGAAGGAGGAAGAAAAGGAAGAGGGAAGGAAGTGGCTGGAGAATTAACAGACAAGGAGAGGAAGGGAAGAGGGGATATGGAGCGACGGAATGAAAGGGAGGATTATGCATAGAAATAATGAGAGAAAGAGAGAGAAAGAGAACCCAAACCGGAAGAAAAGTAGTAGAGGAGGAGAACTACACACACACTTACCTGGAATCTGTAGAGTGAGGAGTCGTCTTTAACGATGAGAGAGCGAGAGTCACCGACGGGGAAGAAGTATCCGTACTGGCACAGCAAGTTGGCAAGGTGGATGGCCTCGGCTGGTAGTAGTGGTGGTGGTGGTGGTGGTGCAGGGGCAAAGAAAACAATAACAAAGATTAGATTACATTACATTACTCTTGGTTAGGTTAGGTTAGGTTAGGTTACATTGGGTTAGATTAGATTACGTTACATTACTCTTGGTTAGGTTAGGTTAGGTTAGGTTAGGTTACATTGGGTTAGGTTAGGTTAGGTTACATTACTTTTGGTTAGGTTAGGTTAGGTTACATTACTGCCTGTTTGGTTTGGTTAGCTTAGGTTACTTTAGATTAGGTTACATTACTTTCGGTTAGGTTAGGTTACATTACTGTATATGTTAGGTTTGGTTAGATTAGGTTACTTTAGATTATAGGTTAGGTTACATTACGTTTGGTTATGTTGTGTTAGGTTACCGTACGTTATACATTAGGTTAGGTTAGGCTCCTTTAGATTAGGTTAGGTTAGGTTAGGTTCGGTTACATTACTTTCGGTTAGGTTAGGTTCGGTTACGTTAGGTTAGGTAAGGCTACATTAGGTTAGGTTAGGTTACCGTACGTTATACACTAAGTTGAATTAGCATATATTTGGTTTGGTTAGGTTACTTTAGGTTAAATTAGCATATGTTCCGTTAGGTTAGGTTACATTAGGTTAGATTAGAGTATGTTCGATTAGGTTACATTAGGTTAGATTAATGTAAGTTAGGTTAGGTTAGGTTACGTTACATTAGGTTAAATTACAATATCTTTAGTTAGGTTATAATTAGGTTACATTAGTGTATGTTCGGTTAGGTTAGGTTATATTACGTTAGATTAGTTTATGCTCGGGTAGGTTAGGTAATATTAGGTTAGATTAACGTATGTTCGGTTAGGTTAGGTTACTATATTGAGTTAAGTTAAGTTTAGTTAGGCTACAGTTTGGCTGAATTTGGTTATGTTTCTAGTTTATGTAAAGATAAGGTAAGGTTGGGTTCAATTACGTTAATTTAGGATAGATAAGGTTAGACAGCAACCCTAAAGGGAAGAACCACTTTTTGGTAAATTAGAAGGCTACTGAATCCTCCAAACTATGAAACGAATCAGAACTCTTATTATAGAAACATTGAGTTGATTTGTTTCCTTGGATTATTTGGAGGAATCAGTACCCCTCCAAAAAGAGGTTCTCCCCTTAAGGTGGTAATTCTTTTTTGGTACATTGGAGTGCCTTGTTTCCTCCAAAGTATGCCAGGAAAAAGGACCAGAAGAGCAAAAGTAATGATGTTCTGTTGCTTGAAATAGTTTGGAGGAATCAGTTGCTCCAGATTTACCAACACAATATTTCCCTTCATATACCACCAGAGAACATTGATTTAATTCATACTGCTTTTACTTAATTAATTAAACATTGTAATTTGTATCATATCATCATTTTCAGAACATCTCAATTTTATATATAAACTCTTTTTATTTTTATTTTCTGATACACCTCCGTCTATTTCATTCATTTACAATTTCACAGGACGGAACATAGTAAATAACATTTTCTCTATACCAAGAATAATAATAATAATAAAAAAATCCATATACTTTCATCTTACACAACAAACTACTGTACTGTACTTTCCTATTTGTTATTCTCGCCTTTATTTATATCTTTCCACAACACTACTATTCTTGTAAACAATGATCGTAGCTTTGATGTACAGTACGTAAGGGTGAAGACAGAACAACAAAGGTGGTAATTTTGGCACTACAAACATACCAATTGGGTACTTAAGTGAACGGTGCTCGGATAACAGAGAGAGAGAGAGAGAGAGAGAGAGAGAGAGAGAGAGAGAGAGAGAGAGAGGAGAGAGAGAGAGAGAGAGAGAGAGAAACAAATATCGGTGAAGCAATGTGTTGGTGTTGTTAAGCTGCGAGGATGGTTGTGGTGGTGGTAGGAAGGGAGGTAGGAAGAGTCAGACAGAGGGACTGACTGACATTGACTAAAGCAGATCTATCCCACCGATGCCACCACCAACACCAACACCACTACCACCACCACCACTGCGACGGAAGGAGTATAGGTGGTGGTGGTGGTGGTGGTGGTGGTGGTGGTGGTGGTAGTGGTGGTAGTGGTAGTGAGGGCATTCATTCACTTACTTCCTATTTCCTTTATTCCCTACTTCCATCCTTGCTCTTCCCCATTCCCAGTTTCCTCCCTTACTTCCTTCTTCTTTCCCTTCATTCTCCTCATCACCTACTCCACCATTTCCTTCTCCTCCTCACCCCTCTACTTCCTTCCTACTTCTTCTCCATCCCTAACTTCCTACTTCATTCCCCTTCCTCATCCCTAACCTCCAACTTCCTTTCACTCCTCACTCCCTACTTGTTCCCAATTTCCTACTTCCTTGTCATCATCATCACTACTCTTCTACTTACTTCTCCTACACGATTTCCCTACTTGCTATCCATCTATTCTACATTTCCTCCTTCCTCTGTTATGCCTCACCTCTTCATCTTCATCCATTCATTCTATATCCAATACACACACACACACACTTCCTCCTTCCATTGAAACGTTCACCCTCTTCTCTCATCTTTCTTCATATCATTTTTATACTTTTATCTTACCACTACTACTACTACTATCATCCTAATCCCCATTTTTTTTAGCTTCTCCCTCGACACCATTTACATCCAGAGTTCCCTACTGCCCTTATCATCCACCCATCTATCAACCTCATCCACATCCATCCACACCTCCCATATTCCTATCCCTTGCTTCTTTCTCTCTCTTCACCTCATATTGTCTCTCTCTCTCTCTCTCTCTCTCTCTCTCTCTCTCTCTCTCTCTCTCTCTCTCTCTCTCTCTCTCTCTCTCTCTCTCTCTCTCTCTCTCTCTCTCCCTTCTGTATACTTGCACCGGCTTATCCACACCATCCCATGCTTTTATCCTTACTAATATTTTTTTCATCTCCTTATTCTGCCTCCAACAATCTACCACAAAGTACAGTAAGTAACATTGCAAGGAGCGTGCAGTGGAATTTTCTGTTTTTTTTTAATTAGTGCCTTTCCATCATCTTTTGGAGTAAGTATTAATCGTTTTTCTATTCATTTTATTATTCCATTTCATTTTGTAAGTTGGATGCTTAATTTGTTGCAATAGTTTAAGATATATTATTCAGAAGTATATCAGTGTATGCGTGTTTGTGTGTGTGTGTGTGTGTGTGTGTGTGTGTGTGTGTGTGTGTGTGTGTGTGTGTGTGTGTGTGTGTGTGTGTTGTGTGTGTGGTGTGTGTGTGTGTGTGTGTGTGTGTGTTCGACTTGTTTCTGCTTCAGGTACCCTAAAATAATATCGTGTCAGGGTGGTAAATATTAATAACACCCCCTGCTTGCCTGACTGCCTGCCTGCCTCACCATGGTAGGGAAGGGAAGTGGCCTCGGCAACCTTTGTGTTCGTGTTCACAGTTAAGGCAGAACAACCACCACCCAACCTTCCTTCCTCCCTCTCTTCTCTTTCCACCAACCAACCACACCTGCCTCCACTCTGCTCTCATTCTCTTATCATCTCTGTCCTTACTCTTCCATCATTCTTGTTTACTTTCTCCAAGCATCTCTGTCTTTATTGTTATTCTCATTCATCCTTACATTCTCCCCACCGCCTTTGCCCTCACTCTTTCCTCATTCCTGCCTCCACTATTCCTTACTTTCTCCCAACATCCTTGTCTTCATTCTACCCCTTCCCCCACTTCCACTCCTGGCAACACTCACCAAAACTCCCCCTTCTCATCTCCTCCCACCAACCACCACCACCAAGAACACCGTCTCAGCCCGCTCCCAAATATTTCCTAACTCCTTTCATTTCTTCCCCCACATGATACCTCCCCCCTGGCTTCACTCTGTTACCACCTACCCTTCCTCCCACACCATCACCAACACCACCACTAACATCTCTGCTCTCTTTTTCCCTCCTCAGTGCTGCCCACACTCACACTATATATATATATATAGAAAGGAAGGCTAGACCCCACCCCTCCTTACTTTCCCATCCCCCCTCCCCTAAACCAACCCCATCCACCCCCACATTCTTTTCCTCCTTCCACTCGTTGCCCACAGCTGAGCAAGAATCTTTAATTCCAACAGCACTTTGAAAGTTTAAAATTGCTTACCGCTCAAATGGAAAGAAGGAAGAAAAAACTGTAATTAGGTGCATAGTAGAGTGTCTTTTTTCTCATTGTTTGAAAATCTCATTGAAATTATTCGTATATTCGCTTGTCCACATTGAGCTCGTAGCCATAAGAAGGAAAGAAGTATAATGGTGGTAAATCTGGAGCCCAATGATTCCTCCAAAGCTATTCCAAGCAACAGGTCACCATTAGTTTTGTCAGTATCTGGTTCTGTTTCGTGGCATACTTTGGTGGAATCAAGGCGCTCTGACTGATGTACCAAAAGTGTATTGTTGTCCAGCCTTTTGTTGTTGACCAAGTGAAAGAAGGTTACTGATTCTTCCAAACTATACCAGGAAACATATTGCCAAGGTAAAAGAATTGGGGATCTGATGCGTAACCTATCCTGACTGACTGACTGTGTGTGAGTGTGTTTGTTTGTAAGGAAAATACTTTATGTGTGTGTGTGTGTGTGTGTGTGTGTGTGTGTGTAACCCTGAAATAACATACAGTAGAGCGTGATTACAAAAGATATCCTAGTGATGAAATATGGGTTGCATTTACCGTAGACTTTTACGTACAATTGGACTAAACATGTGGAGAATTGCGTATACTGTGTCATAGAAACATACATACATACATAGA
>JAWZYT010002580.1:30000-37500 GCA_034508575.1 Petrolisthes manimaculis | reverse complement strand
CCCTCCCTACACAGCGACCAAGAATTTCCATATGAATACGACTTGGGCCAGTTGAAAAATATACACGTCATAAGGAATCCAGAGTAAGAAAGAAAACACACACAGCGCTGGAAAAATATCAATACCTCACTGAGCATGTCGAGTGAGTAAAATGTAACTCAATTCTTTGTCGTGTTATGTTTGGAATATGGAACCCAAAAATGTATGAAGGAAATGTACAAAGGGATTTAAATGACCTCGATTGTATACCCAGAATAAATATTAGGTCAGTAAAACTCAGCCATGTTGTATTATCAAGAAGAAAGAAATTCCAAAGAGCCCCCCCCCCCTTGCAGTGTGTCGAGAGTAACCCCAGAGTAACCCTATATAGTGTGTCGAGAGTAACCCCAGAGAAAACCCCAGTGTGTCATATTCACATCCCCTCGTCGTCGTCGTCGTCGTTAGGTGTCGAAGCCTGTCTAACTCGGGCTGCAGGCTGTCAGGGAAAAGTTTTAGCGGGCTCGATATCAAAGCACTGCACGGGAGAACTAATGCAAACTTGGAAGACTGAAAGGAAGTAAAAGGTGAGTGAATGTTGGTTGTCTGTCTCCATCATACCTACGTCAGTCACGATAAATGTACGGTATATTATATGCCTATTGTCTCTAAGGATTTTGTATTTTATTGTCTTTCAAACCCTACAGGAATCAGGTGAACAATTCAAGAAGGAATTTTTGTAAATAATCGTTGCCTGACAAAAAAAAATGACGAGCTTCTCACACACGAGCATCCATTATTTAACTCATTTTTATTTCTCTTCCTAGTCATTGAGGGCAAGTATATAAACACCCACAACAATATTATCCTTTCCTAACGCTTCCTCCCGACTAGAAAAACAGTTCTGTGTTAGTTAGAGAATATCACAACAACCAGCCACCGATCGCTACTAAAAAAAGATATAATATGATGTGCTACACTCCCTCTTTCCTTCCCTCCCTACCCTCCCTCTCAAGGCATCTTTCCCAAGCAATTCCTCCGCCTCCCTTCTCAGTCTGCTCGGTCCCAACTTTGGTGAGGAATTTTCAAAGTTTGATTGAATCCATCGACAGCAGAGAATAGCTTATGAACGCCAACTTCACCCACTTAGCACTCAATAAGGCTGCATGTGGAAACGAACACCTGGCCATGCAGTGTCTATTATACTATTACTTTGTACCTTGTTATGTGTTTCTGGTCCCAAGGTGAATAGGAAATAAACATACACTTGTACGTATTAAAGGTCACGTTAACTGTACATTACACACACACACACACACACACACACACACACACACACACACACACACACACACACACACACACACACACACACACTTATTTACTTACACATACACACACACACACACTTACTTACTTACACATACACACAAACACACACACACACTAATAAACAAACTAACACACATATGCAACATTGCACGGCATAATGGTTGTTCTGTCTCTAAATAAATATACTGTACTACTTAAGCTGAATCTAACAAGAAATAGATAAGCAAAGACAAACTACAGACGATTTTATAGGAAAAAATCCCACACACTCCTTTCCCACCTCTCGTTATTTTTCCAGGGATTTACTTGTGGACTTGTGGAGTGAGACTAGAGGCATTGTGATTCATCCAAATTATGCTGAGAAACGTTAATTATTATGGTAGACTTGTTTCCTGAAATAATTTGTTGGCATCGTAAACAATTAACATATATATGGATGGATACTTACTTGAGTCTTCGATCTCCAGACGCTCCAGTAGCCACTCAATGAGGTCGTACCCTGCAATGGAAGAGGTCAGGTCAAATATAAGGACAGGTAATGTGAACTAAATCATGAACACACATATACATACACACACACACATATAAAGATGAGAACTCCTTACACCCACACCCACACACACACACACACACACACACACACACACACACACACACACACACACACACACACACACACATGTACACATACACACAGGTCAAAAGACTGTATAATTATAGAATCTATTAGTGACAGTCATAAAAATCAACACATACGCAATCCAACGATTATAAATAAATAAATTATATATGGACGGTACACAAACATACTACAAACAAACAAACAAACAAACATATCACATTCACACATGTCGTAAAGAGACAGGTCAAAAAACAAACACGTTACAATCACACATCATATCCCCAAGTAAACAAACAAACAAACAAACAAACAAACAGACAGACAAGCAGGTGTTAAGGAAAAAAATATTCACACCGGTCCCACACACACAAAAAAAAATATATGTTCCGGAAAACCAAAATATATATACACATCACAAACGAACTATATAACTGCATGGTGAAGAGGAATATGTATGTATGTATGTATGTACAGTCGACCACAGATATTCGTACACACAGAGAGCATTGTTTACAAGTTAGTGGTCTGTAGATATTATAATGTTGACTGATTCAAGTATAATCCAAATAACATTACTATAGAAAAAAAAGTCTGTTGTTGGTGTTGTTAGGAAATTAATGTACAATTTTTTTTCATTGTTGTAACGAAGCCTTGATGTCACAGTGGTGGTGTTTACGAATTCCTGAGGTCGACTGTAAACACATACAATATGGGACAGAGGCGCGACGTACAGCCAATTTCATACAACATACATATGAGGAATTCCGAATATATACAGGACGATACAATTCAGGATAACAGCGACGTAAAGGCCATTCATTTCCTCGTTGCTCGTCTAGTTGGGTTTTGGGTAGAGTTGGATTCCTTCTCTTATAACAGGGGTATGAGGATAGTTGTAAGTATGTATATGTATTTTTATTTGTTTATATTAAATTGATTCTTGTTTAGGTACTGGAGAGACTCGGTGGTCCTATATTACTTAAATTGTTTGATATTCTGTGTGTTGAATAATTGAGGGTGTTAAAGGGACTATTTTGTGTTAAAGGGACTATTTTGTGTTAATTAAAGGGACTATTTTGTGTTAAAGGGACTATTTTGTGTTAAAGGGACTATTTCGTGTTAATTAAAGGGACTATTTTGTGTTAAAGGGACTATTTCGTGTTAATTAAAGGGACTATTTTGTGTTAGAATCACATACTGTACAAAAAACAATGGGAAAGTTAAAATATAGATATTTGCTTGTGGTCCGTGTAGAAGAAATACTTGCGTCATTAATAATAAAACATATATAAATACACGTTCAATATAAATACACGTTCAATACAAAATATACGTTCAATACAATACAAAACAGGAATAATTAGGACACTATACATTATACGATAGGCTGTTGTGTGTTGGAAGCTGACAGGATTAATTCGTATTGAAGACAGCTCATTTGTCTCAGTGCAATCAGTTTATTAGGCAGCGTAATTTAATTCTGAGTTTTATATGATGGTGTACAGTCCAGGACAATAATTTCAACACACATTGCGTGGGATGACTTGGGTAAATGATGTGACACTTTATCTCTAGTGAAAATAATGTTGAATAGGCTCGATGAACGAATGATTTGTGGGTGGGAAAGGAGAGGGGATGAATAAATATGAATACATAAATAAATGAATGAATGAATGAATAAATATGAATACATAAATAAATGAATGAATGAATGAATAAATATGAATACATAAATAAATGAATGAATGAATGAATAAATATGAATACATAAATAAATGAATGAATGAATGAATAAATATGAATACATAAATAAATGAATGAATGAATGAATAAATATGAATACATAAATAAATGAATGAATGAATGAATAAATATGAATACATAAATAAATGAATGAATGAATGAATTAGTGAGTGAGTGAGTGAGTAAGTATGAATAATTTCGTGGCATTGGACCTTCCATTCACTCACTTACTCGCTCTTTTCGTTCACCATAGTTTATTTTTCTTAGGGAACCCTGTGATGTAGTCAGAAAATTGAAGTTAAATGAGTCCTTCAAATATTGCCACGAAACACACACCTCTATGGATTGAGCTTGTTTCGTGGCATGGTTAGGAGGAATCAGAAGTCTCCAATATTCATACACGATCACAGGGTCCTTAAAGCGGGTTCTACAGTGTTGAGAAAACTGGAGCAACTGATTCCTCAAAACTATTCCAAGCAACAGGACACCACCATTATTTTTGCCACTCTGATCTTGTTGCTTGTCTTACTTTGGAGGAATCAAGGTGCTCCAAAGTACCAAAAGTGTATTAACCCCTTAATAAAAGAAAAAAACATATATTCTTCTCATTCTTAATGTTTGTTAATAATAAAGGAGATTGATTATACTAGTCATTCATTACACACACACACACACACACACACACACAATACATTGAAAAAAAAAACACACATAAAGACACACACACAATCTAGAACGCACACACACAATATAAAAACAAACACACACACACACGTCGATTGCACGGCATTGTTGACAAGTATATAATAATAATAATCTGTTTTGGGGAGAAAAACGCTTTATTGTGCAGTTTGACGCCACCACCACTTTTACTGTCCCTGGCAAGTCAATTAAGGCACACACTAATGACAATAAAAACGATGACAGCAACTATAGCCCATTAACAACCAACTACACTACATTCTGAGGAAAATAACAGTGTATCTGACTTGACAAATGACCACTTGCTGTTCAGGAGATAATTAGGTAGTTTGTACTTGTTTTTATACCAGCTATAGTAATTGTAATTGTATGTAATTTATCTGTCACTTGTATATATCCCCCTCCTATATCATCCTCCTTCCCCCAAAGCCCCCTACCTAGTCCACCCCCTCCCCTTCTTCACCCCTATCCACACCCACACACCCACAACACTATATTATGACCACAACACACAGTCTTTATTGCCCCTTCATTATCTGTCATATTCCACTTCACCCTGCCTCAGTCAAAGTCCCTCTAGCGACACACACACACACCTATATAGACACCTATCATCACCACCACCCTGCCTCCAACCCACAGCCCCTTCAAACAGCACCCTCTTCCTCTACACCCACACACCCACACACACACCACATCTCACCCCACCCTGCCTCACTCAAAGCCCCTCCAAGCATCCCTCCCCTCCCGACACACACACACACACACACACACACCACAATTCACACCACCCTGCCTCACCCAAAGCCCCTCCACCACCACCCCCTCCTCTTCCACCACCACCACCACCACTAAGCTCTCCATAATTGAGGAGGGGTGGTGGGAAGCGAGGGGTGGCGGCGCGTGAAGGGAATAGAGGAGCGTGTCCCCAGTCCCCCTTTACGCCCCCCTCCCCCTCCCCCCCCATACATTACTGTGGCATATGGGTCTCCCCGCATGCATAGTCAAACCCAATGGACATACGTGGAAGTGGGGGGCGGTGGGGGGCAGGGGGCGGTGGGGGGCAGGGTGAAAGTTACTAATACCATATATAGATCTGTAATGCTCTTATGGTGAACAAACCCGACGGTTATTAATATCAATAAAGGAATAGTAGTATACTTTTGATACATTGGAGTGCTTTGATTCCTCCAAAATATACCAGGAAAAAAAGACCAGATTAATAAAACTAATGGAGCCCTGTTGCTTTGAATAATTAGGAGGAATCAGTTGCTACATATTTAAATACCAACACTATACAACCCCCGTAACCAATAAATTTTCTCTGCCCCTTTTTTTTAGTTTTAATTATACCCTATTTTCCCTTGTTTTTTACCCTCATCTTCTTTGTTACTATTAATACATTGTTGTCTTTGTTTTAGCTTCATTATCTACTGCTCACATTTCATTTTCACTTTCCTCTTTTCTTTTTGACTATTAATATATGGCTGCCCTTGTTTTAGTTTAATTATCTACTGCTCACATTTCATTTTCACCTTCTTTTTTTCTTTTTGACTATCAATATATGGCTGCCCTTGTTTTAGTTTAATTATCTACTGTTTACATTGGACCTTTCTCTTCTTAGTAACTATTTGGGGTTTTGTCTGAATAGCTTCTGAATATCTTAAGGCAATCATCTAAATATATATTTCATGGCTCAAACCAGAAAGTTTATGTGATTTCATCCTATGATATACTCTTAATGGGGGTAATTCTTTTTTGGTACATTGGAGTGCCTTGATTCCTCCAAAGTATAATATGCCAGGAAACAGGACCAGATGAACAAAAATAATGGTGTTCTGTTGCCAGGAATAGTTTGGAAGAATAATTTGCTCCAGATTTACCAACAACAACTTCCTCCCTTAAATAGAATGTATCTTACCGTCGCTGAGGAGGGAAAAGTTAGGTAAATACTACATAGCATAAGAACTCATTATTTTCATTGTGTGTATTTTTCCAAGGCTGTAGAAAGAGAGAGAAAAAATACCGATGTGATTCAGTGTAAGAATACAAAGTCACAGTATGTATCTTTTTATGTTATATAGAATGACTAATGCTACACTATATAGTTTAATTATATTACGGAATCCTATTGTTTTAGCATGAAGAAAAGTAATACCATTTATTATAAGAGGCAAGAAAATAGAAATAAAACATTTATTATAATTTTTGCATAACATTCCGTTGAAGGATAAAATTAATAATGTACAGTATTATATTATTTAGCAGCTACTGTTGCTTACGACCAGCCTAATGCTGAAGAATAAAGCATGATGATCAGTTGGAAGAGGAAAAGTATAGTAAAGTAAAACGGGGGTTATCACGAAGGGAAATTTTCCACCGTCCTCAATGGTTAAAATATGTGTTCTACCATCCTCCAACTCGCCCTCAGAGGATTGGAGGAGGACAACCCCGAGAATCTGGACCAAACAAGGCTGACCCAAGCACGGAGGACGAGGGAAAATGTAACACAGTGTGTGTTTGTGGCAAAAAATGCACCATTTCCCTTTAACTTGACATCAATACTTACAAACAAACAAACAAACAAGTGTAGATTATAATTCAGACTTTAAATAGATAGACAATTTTAATCACCCAGTTGTGTAAATATTTCGTGCAATTAGTCGTCACTTAGGCTGATAAATGGAAGCTGAAGGTGCATTTCCGCTATGTTTTGATAATAATAATAATGTACACCTCAGTGATACCCCTCTTTATGAAGTATACAGACAGACAGACTCAGACAGAACTTAAAGTATAGAAGAAAGGCAACCGTGGCTCCAGCATCTCCAGGTCTGGGTGGGTGTGGCGCCGACTGCCTGCCCTTTTGAGAGAGAGAAGAAAATGAATGAATGGCTTTGCGTGAATTGGGAGAAGAGAAGAGAAGGAAGCAGCGGCGAGAACGAGAGGCTGCTGATGGATGGATGGTGCCGGCAGAGGAGCTATAGGGGTTGGCCGGGAGTTGCTGCTGAATCTATCAAACTCCCATACCAGAAAAAATGGACACCAGACACTGAATTGGGACACATCTTCACTCACTGATTTTGGTACCGTGGGTTGTGGGTACTGGATTTTTTTATCTTATT